>RDPX01000204.1:1369036-1405627 GCA_003991215.1 Morbakka virulenta
AAACAATAAGGGTGACAAACTATCACCCTGGAAAATACCCCTCTTAATATGTACAATTCCAAGTGACGTCCCACCAGAACTAAGTTCTAGTTTCCATTTTTTCATACTGTTTAGCAGGAACTGTTTAGTGTTTTCAGCGACTCCAAACAATTCTAGGCACTCATCGATCCAGCTATGTGGGATCATATCGTACGCTTTACGATAGTCAATCCAGGCCATTGCCAGATTTGTACTCCGTCGTTTACAATCTCTCAGGATCGCCTTGTCTAACAACAACTGGTCTTTAGTCCCCCTACTGTTTCTCTTACATCCTTTTTGTTCATCAGGGAATATATCTTCGTCCTCTAAAAACTTATAAAGGTGTTGGGATATAATTCCAGTCAGCAATTTCCACATCAGTGGAAGGCATGAGATTGGTATTATTATTATTATTATTATTATTATTATTATTATTATTACTATTATAAGAAATAAAACTGCATTTAGGTGCATATTGGAGCTGAAGTTTAAAAAGAATACCTAAACCTGTGCACCAAAGTGGTTCTTAAGACTTGATAAAATTAAAACTCGATTTTGAAAAGCCACTGACCTAGAGACGTACCTTACAACCATAAAAAGGCTATCGTATATCAGTTAAATGGTAGCAGATATCGGTAACTTGACTAAGAATGTTTATGTCGCCAGTTTTTTATGCCAGTTGATACTCGCTTGCTGGGATTGGAAGATGAAATAGAAATATAGTAGTATAGAAATGTGCTTTGAGAGGTAAGTACTTGACCAGCACCAAATAATAGTTATAAAATTATTGTCATTTGACCTGAACTTTTAACATTAGTTTTCAAAGTATTGTCTTTGATATTAGTCATTAATAATAGCAAAAGCTTATGGTCATGATATATTCTTGTTTTCATTCTCTTACAGTGACGAAGATTATAACCCATCGCCAACGGCACAGTTACCCAGAGTAACGGTGACGAAGCCAATTGTATCTTCAAAAGTATGCATTGCTGTTTGTTTTCTATTTTCTTTTCAAACTAATTTATGGATTTTCGTATCTGTAGGTGTTTGATTAATGTAAAGTAAGAACAGAAACAGGTCCAGGAGCAAAGATGTTTTGTTGGGATCAACAAAAGCAATAGTTTGCCATGCTGAGGACCAACTATCGAATTTTCGCTATTGTTTTTGCATTTGTGATAAAGAGCTATGATCAGCGAGTAGAAAGTAGATACATACATTAAACCATTAAACCATTCCGGGTTTTTTCCTTACAATTTGATACTCGAAATTACGTCATCACATAGGAAGTACCTGGTTTGGAAACAATGAAAAATATGTCCAGTGGTCAGGACTTGTTTGAAAGTGTCTTGTATTGCGTGGAGAAAAGTGCCCTGTCGTGGTTTGAAATGGGAAGCATTACAACAGATGGCGCCAGAATATGTACTGGAAAATATATGGATTTGATTCAACTTTCAGAAAACAAGTTAAACGCAAAACACCCAGATAATGATATCTTGTTTTTTTCATTGAATTTTGGATCAGAAAATCCTCTGCAAAGCTGCACTGGACCAGACACAACTAGTTGTTTCTGTAGTGGGCGTTGTGAACATAGCCAGAGCAAGGGTGCTGTACCATCGACGATTGAAAATGTCTGGTTGAAAATAGTGAAGGCGGAAAACGGCCATGCGATTTACCGCAACAGTATTTGATAGCTGAGCACGGACAAAATACCAAAACCAACCGATTTAGGAATTACAAAATAAAGTCCTCCTTTTTATGGTTTGAAGGGGCTTTCATTTGATTTTGTAACCAAAATCGGATCTGAGGAGTGGGGATAGGATATGGTGATTGAAGGGATATATTTGCGAACTTGATTGAATTAAATACATGGCATTGAAAAGGGTTGCTCGTAAATTACTTGTTCAGGGTTGTGAGTTATTCAAAACAGATCTCGTAGGGAGAACAGGATTTCAAATTGACTGATTACGATTTACCTGTATAAAAATTATGAAATAATAATAATGAACAAAGCCAGGTTTATTTGAAAACTGGTATGGTCAAGTTCTGTTATTTTCCTTTATTACGAAAAAACTTGCCTGCAAATGATTCTTCCAAGATTAGGAATCAATTGCATGGTTTGGAGGATGAGATCACAAAAAGGGTTTAAAACTTTAAGGAAAATTATGGGGAAGATGTTAGGCAGGCAAGCCTACTCGAGTCAACACCTCAGTGTTTGGGATCATGTATTGTCATCTTATGCAAAGGATTTTTCTGAGGCATGTGGTGTGGAGGTAGCTGAGCATCATGGCATCACGCTGATGGATAATACATGTTTTGCAGTCATAGAGCAGTATGGTGAGAACTATAGGCCGGTAAAGGTTGATCTTCTTCTCTGAGGTGTTGCCTTCTCTGTCATACGCATTCTTGTTGAATCTGTCGATGATAACATTGGCTTTTGGAAGCCTGGTGTTCAACTCGTTGTCAATGACAATTTTTCGGAACAGATTGCTGCCAAGGTTAGTGAACCTGTTCTCCTCGTTCAGATATCACCCATTGTTGGTGATGTTTGGCTCAACGTACGGCTTGCTTGGAGGTAGATAATCCATAACTGCCCTTTTTGTATTGATTGTCAGGCGGAAGCTGTTGCAGGCATCAGAACTTGTTAACGCTGTGCTGTATTGCAGCTACTTAGGCAGAATTGAGAACACAATAATCGACAAACAGAAAGCCATTGATGGTGTCTGTAGAGAACTTTGTTTTCGCTTGAAGCCTCCCGAGGTTAAGACTGATCCTTCTATTCGATACCAAATCCCACATATCGGGACCAAATGTCTTGTGCTACTTCAAACATTCTTGCTTTAGTCCTTTGGAGACTGGAAAGGTTAAGACATTTCCCCGTTGTCTTGACCTCTGGCTATCATGCCATCTTGTAGTTGTCATGCATTGGCTATGAACTTTCTTCAAAAAATTCATATGGTAACAGAAACTTGTGTATGACTGCAATCCACATTTGGTGCTAAATGAGGATTTCAAGGAATATAAAGACATGGGTAGGGAAAATATTTCAACATCAGTTTTTTCAAAAGAGCATTTTAGTTCCTATTTGTTCTGTGGTGTTTGTTTGGTAAAAACGAAGTTCGAAAATAAGCCAGAGTTGTTTCCTTTATTAAGCGCTCCTCTCGATTGAGCCCCCCTCTCGAATTAACGCTCCACTTCGAGATACAAATTTTAGATAGGCGACCCCAGCACTTAATTCAGCATTTAAAGTAGATAGATATATAGATACATGAATGAATTGGAGAAGAGATTCGACAGGATGATAGCTACAGAGGAGAGAGAAAGAGAGAGACAGACAAACAAACAAAGAGAGCGGCAGACACAGAAAGAGAGACAGACAGACAGACAGATCTGTCAACAGTTTAGTTTAGTGTGTATAAAAGTACCTAATTGACGGGTTGGTGCAGTGTATTGTTTGTTTGTTTGTTTTTTATGTAGACGCCACAAGTAAAACCAAGAGTTCCGCGCGGTGAAAAGGTAATTTTAGATGGCAGAAAATTTTTTAAAGAAAAACTAATAATCGATTTATGTATAGATTTTTTTAAAATAATAAGGATACGATACTGTTAATAAAAGTGAATGTAGACATCTTAGACATTGTGATTATTTCATTCTTAGAGTGTATAGTTTTTTGTATGTTTTCATGATTAAGAGCCACACAAGACATAGAGTCACTAAATATATAAAACTGTAAACAGAAGAGGGGGAAAAGAGTAAAGATAAGAGATGAGAGTTTAAATCAAAATGCTGTATCTGACTTTAGCCTTAAAAACATTTAAATCGTTGCTGGAAGAGTCTTAAGAACTTCTGAGGGATTTCAGAAATCCTAGTAAGCAAGGTTTGTCTAGTGGGTATATGTGTCTGTTTTGTTGTGCATTATTACCCCACGCTACAGCGATACCTAATATACAGGAAAGTAGTTATTAAATCAGTTAAGATATTGTTGTTGTCTTTGATGGACTAGAAATCAGGGTCGTCATCTGTGCCTCTGTGTGTGTGTGTGTGTGTGTGTGTGTGTCAATGAGAGAGAGGCACACACATCCACACACACCCACACACCCACAGAGAGACAGACAGACAGACAGACAGAGACAGAGAAAACGAGCTCGAATTTCAGATGGGACTAGAGTTCTTTACTTGCTTTACTTGGCTTATTCTTCTTTTTTCAGTTTTATGTGCATGCATTTTTTTCGTTTTAGGTAAGAGAACTGACTGCCTCTTTGGAAGCAAGTTTAAATTCCAGAACCAAAAATAAAAAACTTGCTGGGGCAGTCGATTTACATGGTACTGATAATACAGAGATTTATTCAAGGCCAAAAACTGGTGGAGCAGCGAAGGCGTCACCTCTGACAGTGAGTGTTATCATAAATATATTGCCATTATTAAATTAAAACTATATATATATGAAGTATATATATATATATATATGAAGACTTGCCTGTTGAGACCAGACTAAAAGCATCAAGTTCGTCAGTTACAATAATTAAAATCCTGGTGGAAACAAGGCTTAGTCCTGGTGACACACAAGTCAGATGAAACGACATTATTTTTTCATGCCTTCCCAGACCAAAAGTTTGACGTTGGCTGCAGGAGAAAAATGCACGTGATAGTTGATGCAATCAATCTTGCTAACCCTGGTTTCAACCTGCAGAAGTCTTAGACAGTCCACTAATACGCAGAGAAAGGTTTCAAGGTGGCTGGTGATGTCGTAGATCATCTGCATGATGTTCCTGTTCAGGTAAACATTCAGCTGCCAAGTTCAGTGACTATGTGGACATTATTGCGAGCTGGACACATGTGTAAAGCATATCAACGAAGAATTTGTAACCCCCTTCAGTGAGAAGCAGTCGAAGGTAAGAGGAGGACAGTATGCCTGATTCTTTTTCTACTTAACAGAAGTTACAGATAGCCAGTGCCTCCAACAGTAAACACAGCCTCGTTTGGTGCAATCCACTCTTGGTTTCCTGTATGCTATTGAAGTTCAGGCCTGCACTGACATTTTCAGTCCCAGTAAGGAAACTCAGACAAGTTATTCTTTTAAAGAATATGATCAGAGTAAAATTAAATAATCATAATTTTATAGAAAAGAGCAGCCAAATACCAGATAAACCAAGTTTTTATTAGGCTGTAGTGTATTGCGACTGTCTCAATCCCGTGTAAATTCAGAAAGAAAGTTTGTGTTTTGCAATAGCCACAATTTCACTCAATTGCGATTTCGTTAACACAGTTTATTTTAGAAGCAAACACATTACGATTATTTAAAGTAGACTCTAATTGTAATTCTAAACAAACACTAGACCTTAAGAAGCATATCGGCAAGTCTGACAACAAAATTATATGTCTTTTATGTAGGTCGAGGTGGGTTTTTTCAACTGATATGTAGATCTCAGAGACTCGACCTGTACTACAAGACATACAGTACAAGTTATGGCAAGTAGTAAATTCATTTGTGGGAATGGTACCAGATGGTAATTGTCTGTTGTTTTCTAATACGATAGCTATCACCGACAAAGCCAGAGGTCACTTAACTCATGAAATTTACTTAGTTCATTTTTTATTGTCATTTTTGAACAGCACCGTGAGTCTTCAAATTTTACTTCCAACAGTCTGTGCGTTCGGTTTACATCCTTCAAGGTATTAGAATTAGAAGGGTTATTTAGGTCAAAACCCTCAAAAGTATAGTAAATCTTAAGCCGGGATCATTTCTACAATTAAGAACCCTCACTGTTCCACGGTTACTCTTCAAATAAACCTTTTTTTTTTTACGATTTTGACGTTATGTTCAGTGTATAATTAATTACTGGTGTTACAGTACTCCCCCCCAATAACGAACACCCTTTCAGCCCAGACGAGATGATCGCTATTGGGAGGGAACCGTTATTTGGGGGGATGATTTTTTCTTCTTAATTTTTTCTTTTTCTCTGCTTTTTTTCTCTAAGAGATAACGACACATGTATATGCAATGCACAAACAACATCACGTGTTAAAGTAAAATTACATTATAAAGACCAAAACAGTACCGTACAACGACCAAATTTTTATATGCGTATTAAATGCCGATACTGTACGACATCAGTACAAATAATGTAATAGTTTCAGGAAAGTACGAAATCACATCATAACAAGAGTCCAAAAATACTATTGGTTAACAAAGTCCGTCATTCGTAGCTGCTTTCTAGGAACAACAGTAGCAGCGGCTTCAATTATATTTCGAGCTTTGAATAAGACACTCAGGAGTTCGGTGTCGCCTCTGGCTGTGGCGTATTCAACACACTTCGAAATACAGGCTGCTGCCTCCGTCCTGGTTGGTGGTGGTAAAAGGATTTCAGGATCGTCGTCCTCATCATCGCTGAAATTGCTCGCGCTGGATGATGCATGTGTTGTTGCGTCCTGTAGAGTCTCTGAAGCTTCAAGATCATCGTCTATACTACAGTATTCATCCATTGTAATATTTCCTTGATCCAAGAGCTCCTGCTGACCGTCCGTTAAGGCTGGAGCGGGTACTGGATCAGGTGTAGGATCATCCTCCTGAGCGGTTCTGGTAAATCCACACTTTCTGAAGCACTTGATGATGATACAATCAGACACAGCATCCCACGCATTTTTCACCCACATCACGGCGTCCAGCATGTTCACTGCTTTGGCGATATCAGTTGCGGACTTTCCTGCATCAATTTCACTAAGAACTCTAGTTAAGAGGCTCTTACGGTAAGTGAGCTTCACTGCTTGAATAATGCCCGCGTCACAGGGCTGGAGAACGCTGGTAGTATTGGGTGGCAGGAATCTAAGCGTGACATTNTGAAGACTTGCCTGTTGAGACCAGACTAAAAGCATCAAGTTCGTCAGTTACAATAATTAAAATCCTGGTGGAAACAAGGCTTAGTCCTGGTGACACACAAGTCAGATGAAACGACATTATTTTTTCATGCCTTCCCAGACCAAAAGTTTGACGTTGGCTGCAGGAGAAAAATGCACGTGATAGTTGATGCAATCAATCTTGCTAACCCTGGTTTCAACCTGCAGAAGTCTTAGACAGTCCACTAATACGCAGAGAAAGGTTTCAAGGTGGCTGGTGATGTCGTAGATCATCTGCATGATGTTCCTGTTCAGGTAAACATTCAGCTGCCAAGTTCAGTGACTATGTGGACATTATTGCGAGCTGGACACATGTGTAAAGCATATCAACGAAGAATTTGTAACCCCCTTCAGTGAGAAGCAGTCGAAGGTAAGAGGAGGACAGTATGCCTGATTCTTTTTCTACTTAACAGAAGTTACAGATAGCCAGTGCCTCCAACAGTAAACACAGCCTCGTTTGGTGCAATCCACTCTTGGTTTCCTGTATGCTATTGAAGTTCAGGCCTGCACTGACATTTTCAGTCCCAGTAAGGAAACTCAGACAAGTTATTCTTTTAAAGAATATGATCAGAGTAAAATTAAATAATCATAATTTTATAGAAAAGAGCAGCCAAATACCAGATAAACCAAGTTTTTATTAGGCTGTAGTGTATTGCGACTGTCTCAATCCCGTGTAAATTCAGAAAGAAAGTTTGTGTTTTGCAATAGCCACAATTTCACTCAATTGCGATTTCGTTAACACAGTTTATTTTAGAAGCAAACACATTACGATTATTTAAAGTAGACTCTAATTGTAATTCTAAACAAACACTAGACCTTAAGAAGCATATCGGCAAGTCTGACAACAAAATTATATGTCTTTTATGTAGGTCGAGGTGGGTTTTTTCAACTGATATGTAGATCTCAGAGACTCGACCTGTACTACAAGACATACAGTACAAGTTATGGCAAGTAGTAAATTCATTTGTGGGAATGGTACCAGATGGTAATTGTCTGTTGTTTTCTAATACGATAGCTATCACCGACAAAGCCAGAGGTCACTTAACTCATGAAATTTACTTAGTTCATTTTTTATTGTCATTTTTGAACAGCACCGTGAGTCTTCAAATTTTACTTCCAACAGTCTGTGCGTTCGGTTTACATCCTTCAAGGTATTAGAATTAGAAGGGTTATTTAGGTCAAAACCCTCAAAAGTATAGTAAATCTTAAGCCGGGATCATTTCTACAATTAAGAACCCTCACTGTTCCACGGTTACTCTTCAAATAAACCTTTTTTTTTTTACGATTTTGACGTTATGTTCAGTGTATAATTAATTACTGGTGTTACAGTACTCCCCCCCAATAACGAACACCCTTTCAGCCCAGACGAGATGATCGCTATTGGGAGGGAACCGTTATTTGGGGGGATGATTTTTTCTTCTTAATTTTTTCTTTTTCTCTGCTTTTTTTCTCTAAGAGATAACGACACATGTATATGCAATGCACAAACAACATCACGTGTTAAAGTAAAATTACATTATAAAGACCAAAACAGTACCGTACAACGACCAAATTTTTATATGCGTATTAAATGCCGATACTGTACGACATCAGTACAAATAATGTAATAGTTTCAGGAAAGTACGAAATCACATCATAACAAGAGTCCAAAAATACTATTGGTTAACAAAGTCCGTCATTCGTAGCTGCTTTCTAGGAACAACAGTAGCAGCGGCTTCAATTATATTTCGAGCTTTGAATAAGACACTCAGGAGTTCGGTGTCGCCTCTGGCTGTGGCGTATTCAACACACTTCGAAATACAGGCTGCTGCCTCCGTCCTGGTTGGTGGTGGTAAAAGGATTTCAGGATCGTCGTCCTCATCATCGCTGAAATTGCTCGCGCTGGATGATGCATGTGTTGTTGCGTCCTGTAGAGTCTCTGAAGCTTCAAGATCATCGTCTATACTACAGTATTCATCCATTGTAATATTTCCTTGATCCAAGAGCTCCTGCTGACCGTCCGTTAAGGCTGGAGCGGGTACTGGATCAGGTGTAGGATCATCCTCCTGAGCGGTTCTGGTAAATCCACACTTTCTGAAGCACTTGATGATGATACAATCAGACACAGCATCCCACGCATTTTTCACCCACATCACGGCGTCCAGCATGTTCACTGCTTTGGCGATATCAGTTGCGGACTTTCCTGCATCAATTTCACTAAGAACTCTAGTTAAGAGGCTCTTACGGTAAGTGAGCTTCACTGCTTGAATAATGCCCGCGTCACAGGGCTGGANCGACAAAGCCAGAGGTCACTTAACTCATGAAATTTACTTAGTTCATTTTTTATTGTCATTTTTGAACAGCACCGTGAGTCTTCAAATTTTACTTCCAACAGTCTGTGCGTTCGGTTTACATCCTTCAAGGTATTAAAATTAGAAGGGTTATTTAGGTCAAAACCCTCAAAAGTATAGTAAATCTTAAGCCGGGATCATTTCTACAATTAAGAACCCTCACTGTTCCACGGTTACTCTTCAAATAAACCTTTTTTTTTACGATTTTGACGTTATGTTCAGTGTATAATTAATTACTGGTGTTATTTGTCATACTTATTTGCATCTCAGACATTATGAACATGAACCGGTTCTCAGCAATAAGATTTACTTTTTTCTCAACAGGATGATTTTGACGATGGTAGTGATTTTTCTTTATCGTCACTTGAGGATGGAAGGACCAAGCCAAATGCAAACCGAGATTTCAGGTAGCTTTATATATATTCACATTGATGAAATGTGCTTTAGAAACTGATCGAGTATTTGTTTCCCAACGGAAGTTGTAGAATATCTTTCTGCGCCATATCCTTTGTAAATTTGAACATTTATGCCGTTAGGCAATATTTAACGCCAGGGTGGCTTCGTCAACCCTATCTCGTTCCCACGTATCCCAGCGGACAAGTCTCATTTATTATCAACTATTTTCTGGACTCATTTTGAATTGTGGCAGGTTGGATCTGGGTGCCCCACACAAAGTAGATATTCCTTCCCATTCTGTTCCGAATTTTTCTACAACCTGATAATCTTAATGTTTACTCACTGTACACTAGCACAGACCCACTCTGATGTTGCCTGTTTCACCATCTACAAGTAGTCTTTCTAAATCTATCTGAGAACAGAAGGCTTCTTGCACTGTAAAAATTGCGTTGCCTTACAGTTCGACTGTACCAGATAATCATTTGGCCACTTTGTAATGCCTGCTTAGTACAGGGCAGCTGCACTTTAATTAATGGGCGTAATACATTTCTTTCAATTTTGATTTCGATGTTTACTTTACAAGTACTCGCTCTTACCATTTTTTTCCCAACTTAGTATCCTGTACACGCCCTCCCCCACATAATGCCCCAGCATTCAAAGTGTTGACAGTATTCCTTAAAAAGACCTAGTACTATTAGTACGAAGTCTTTATAATTATTAGTCATGTATCATTATCACAGTACAACTGGTAATGCATAGTCCACTTTCAGGTTATATCCCGTAACCAGAGAAAGTGTGCAAGTTGTCTCCATAGAAAACATAAATATGTCTTCCTGATTATTAAGTCTCGTACGTCCAGTACTTTTCTAGCAATCTTGGTCGTACCTATGAGGTTTGCTTTCTTTAATGACTTTACTCTAGGTTCAAAGTCAAGTGTTGTATTGTAATTCTCAGAATTTTCCCTGACTACTCCAAACCCCCAATGACCATTGGTATTATTGCAACTTTCTTTACATCATCCTTCCACATTTTTGAATTTGGTATTCGAGGTCGTTATAGTATTCTAGCTTCTCATCCTCTCTCTGCTTCACTCGAGTGTCAAATGAGCATGTCACATCGATTATTTGGCAACTCGTTTCTTTCTTATTCTTCAGTGTGATATCTGGTTTGTTATGATCGATTAGAGTTTAAGTTTTACATTAATAGTCACATTAATAGTCCTTGGGTGTTCTCAAGTAACTTATTGTCTTTTGTTGCCATATGGCTGTAGTATTTATCGTCGTATTCGAATCCGAAGTTTTGCATACTTACCGATGCGGGACAGCTGCTACTTTGTTATGTCTCCACCTTTTATATTCATTCTGTGCTAAGTTTTTGCATTCAGATACCACATGAGCAATGATCTTGCTCCTTTACCAACACATTCAGCATTTTGTTGATACGTCGTCTTTATCAATATTGCGTTTTACCCCGTTCATTCTCAAGGCTTGGCCTTGTTCCGCTAAAATCATCCCCTCCGTTTCTTTCTTAGAAATCCACTGCACATTTTTCAATTCCAAAGCTCATTCCTGTCTTTACTGAACACCCTGAATGTTTGAGTGTGAGACTCTTCCTCTTTTCGATCTTTTGTATAAAGCTTTAAGTCTTCCTTGTTAAATAAATGATTCGCTTTTGGCCTGTTCTTTCCAAGATAATAACCATCCTTTATTTCATTAAGCAGCTTTGACACTGGAATCAGTGCTAGCACAAATAAGATAGATGACAAACTATCCCCTTGGAAAATGCCGCTTCTAGTGTTTACGTCTCCTAATGTTATCCTCATGCGGTCAGTTCTGACATAGTCTTTCATGGATTTACAAAGTAATTGAACCAAATTTGGCGAGATGCCATACAATTTTAGGCATCCTAACACCCAGGAATGTGGCACCATATCCAAAGCTTTTTATAATCTACCCATGTAAGGCACAAATTAGTCATTCTCTGCTTAATATCATCTTATCTGTAAGCAGTTAGTCTTTGATCCCCTGACTCTTCTTTCTGCAGCGCTTCTGTTCTGTTGGTTGTATGTTGTTAGATTCTAAGTGGGTGTACATTCCCACAGCAATTATCCCAGTGAACAGCTTCCACATCATCGGCAAACACGTTATTGGCCTAAAATTTGACATAATGTTTCCTTTACTCTTACCTTACAAGCTCCAAAGACTTACCCCAACATTTTTCCCTCTTCTGCATCTGGAATTATACTTTCATTTCGAACTACTCCTTCAATCTCTTCAGACGTTTTTTATTTGAAACAAATAGTCTATTTTGTCGATATTGGTTACTTCTTTGATCATAGCGCTGTATCTTTGTTTTCTTATATTTTAATGTTTTTAACATTGTTTTCTTAATATGTTAACATTTTTTAATTGCACCGTGATAAGTTTATATTTACCATCAAACAGTAGCGTTTGTTTGTGAGGAAATAGGGCTTATTGCCCTCTCTGGACAGCCAGTGCCTTTACAATATGGACCATTCAATTTTTTTGTTTTACTTTTCTTACTCTGAACTCTTTTAAATCTAAAATGAATTTATACGATTCTTCCGAAATTGTGTTTTCTTGACGGATCATTGCACTGAGTAGCTTTACGTCTTATTTGAAACATTTCTTCTTAAAAGTCTTCATAGCCATGTATTTCAGTGCGTTTACGTTGTACTGAGTGAATTGGTGGCTACTCTCTATTTAATAGAAATAGATTCCTTTCGTCTATGATCTTATTGCTTACTACTTTATTATTATCCTGAGCCCATAAAGATTGATTCAATGTGTATGCAATTTTGATTGGTAATTGTTCATTGAAATATAAAAAAATCGTCGTGGCGAGCCTCGATTTCATGAAATTTCAGGTTAATGGAATGCTCTACTGGGATTCGAAAACTCGAAGCTTGAGTTCCGTGGCAAATCTCTTGACTTGATTGATGCTACAGTAAATAATGTGACTAGTCAAAGAAATTAGGGCTCTACGAATAACAATGGATACTTTAGCAAAACAGCGCCATGCTATGCTTTATGGGTTGAATAGATTTGCTACACAGAGAAAATTTAAGGAGTTGAACTCAAAAGATACTATACTACAAAAAAGAGACAACAATGAGGAAGATAATACTCTACCAAAGTCTAGTTTGACTAACGAAACTTTTGTAAAGCCCGAACTTCCTTGTGTCAAAGGGAAGTTGGAATTGCAAAGAGTAAAGCAAGACCAATTTCAAACAAACTTTGTACTAGGTTTTGATGATAGATCCCGAAGAACAACAAATAGTGACATAGGACATTTGGGGTTAAGGAGCGACAAAGTTAATCGCCCCAATATTTCAAGTGAAAGCCACATTCCCGATTTTAATTTGAAGTTTAAAGATTCTGTTCAGGAGAACAGTACGATTTACAAGGATAGTTTTGGCTCATGCTATTTGGATACTATTACCCCCTGTAAAACTCAAAAGCAGGACAAAAGACTTACTTCGGAATTGACAGGCACCCATTTTCATCTTGGCAGTGACAAAGTGAGCTACGTGACTGAAACTAGTCATAAATACCAACAGAATGGTATTCGATCTCACAAGGAAGATAACTCCAATAGTCGAGTTGTTTACAGAGGTAACCACAAATCGAGCATATTCCAAACAGGTGAATGGAATGAAACAAGTAGAGTAGTTCCTCCGACATCAGTCACAAAAGAGCATTTTATGATACCAAGGGATGATCAGTCTCTAAAATACTTGACACCAGGGGCTAAGTATCATGGTATGACTCATTTTACACTAGGTGGCTCGAACTTTAATCCAATTTCGTTTTATAACAAGGATTACCATACAAATAATATCGGCACATCAGTAAAGCCCAGGCCAATCCTTCCGCAAGAGAGCCAAGGGATAATTGTATGTGATGATTTTGGATTGCCCTGTAAAAGCAAGGAAAAAAAGTCAGTTCAATTTGTGGACCGAAGTAGGCGAAGTCCGATCCAAGAATTGGCAAGAAAAGGACCTTCCAAACCATTTGGTTCAAACCATGACAACAGCTGGATCTCGTACAGCAAAAGCTCTTTCCTACCGCCCCCTCAACAGGCTTTAGTTCGTTTTCACGAAAAAGTACCAGTTACCAGGCATCGTTTCTTAGGCTGTCAAGAACTTTGTTCCGAGAAAATACAATCTGAAGCAAAAGATAACTTTGTGTTGCCGGAGAACGTTCAGCATTTGTATTCGTATGGTATTGAATCAAAGACACGTCAAAAAGACAATAAGTCTACTCATTTTCAATTAGGTTCAGATCCAGTTGTTAAGTCGACGGAATATAATAGTCATTTCGATGTTATGCCATTGTGTTCTCTCAATCTACCCCCAACCGGCATTGGTGCCAGAAGTAGGTGTGATTTTTCCACTAACCATATGCAGCATGTTGATGATCACAATTCAAAGCCCCATTTAACAGGAACCGTCATGAAGTCGGATTATAGTCCACCGAATTATTCAAAATTTTCTAAGCCTCAGACATTTTTGATGAACATTCTGGCGAAGCATCCACCATCCGTTGCACCGTCACACTACTTTCACAAGACGCATACAAAGGAAAAACTTGTTTCGTCCACAACAGCAGAATTTCGCAAGCCTGAGGATGTTCCAGGACCTATTAGGCTTGGACTATAAATTCTCGATAGGTCTAAATGTTTGTACTGGTTAATTATAATAAATGATCAAGTGCTTGAATTTGTGATATCTTATTTTGTGTCATAATACTTTACCCCTGAAACTCCACTTTCAGGCATGACCAAATGTAACTACTACGACATTTTTTCGAATTATCACTTATTTTGTGGAAGATAACCTTTATATCAGACCATTCTTAAACTTCATTGTTTCTACCGAGTTCATTGATTTTGAAGCAAAACTTTACTCTGTGGTCTATTACACACATTAAAGATATGCTCTTTCGTACAGAATATAGCGAAAACTTGGGTAAAGGGAATGTCAAAATGGTATCCAAACAGAGTTTGGCTGAAAAAAAAGTTGAGAGAAATGAAATTTCATTTTCTGACACCTTTTTAAACGGACATGACGAGGACGAGTAAAACTGACAGTTATTGACTATTTTAAGCTTTGCATCATGAGTCTTTTACAAGTAATGTTGCTCCCTTTCTTGTTGATAATACTTTTTATTAGACTTTTTACTTTCGTCTTAGAATCTGATGTTGACACATAACAGGTTGACAGGCGCCAAGCTATATGAAAGACTAAAATAATTCTACCTTGCAGGAATAATCACCTTCTTAAGTAGTTGCCCAGTTATACTGTACATGCACATCAGTAGATTTTTTCCCGATGCTATGTATATTACCCCAACTGAATTTTGAAATTTATTGTTAACCAAATTCCTGATGTTGTAGGTATATTTATAAATTTTCTGCCCTCTTGTAATATTTTGTTGTCTCATCGCTCAATTGAATGTTATGCTTCAGGTTTGCGTGGTGTCTATTTTTGCCATGGTTTTTTTCCCTTGGTTTTAAGGGCATTTTTTCAAAAAGTCAGGGTTTTTTCTCTTTTAAAGTGGAAACTACGACAGTGATGATGCTATTGAGGATGTTCTCCGTGGTGTAGGTGACTCGGGTTCTGGTAAGTTTTTCTCACAAGTGTAATTTTGTCAAAGTTGACTAAGAAATTTAAGACTAAGAATATTTCAAGTACTATAGATATCTAATGCAGAAGGAAATTAATGAACAGACGAAGTGGAAGTGAACAACAACACACCCAGAACCAAGATATAAAAGGTTCGTTTGTCTTGTACGATACGTTAATGATTGAACGTATACAAGTCTGAGATTCAATTGGGGCTCAGACGGTGCCCTTCAGAGGGACTTTGATTAGGCAGTGAGGAATTTCTTGGCCGGATGGCCTTCCTGACGTCAAACAATTGGGGTTTATTGGGGGGTTTTTTTTCTTTGCAAAGTTCCAAATTCTCCTCGACAGCTCGGGGAATCGAACCTGGAACTTTTGGTTACTGTGCAGTTGCACTAACCATTAAGCCACGGCTCCTCACAAGTCTGAGATTCTTTAATTATGTTATTTCCTATTCCGTTTTTCACTTAGGTTATCGACCTTCCAAATCGTCAACAAGAAAACCAGCAGAAAACTCGTTTAAATCGAAACCTCAGACAGCCGTTTCAAAGATAAGCTTGGTGGATGATTTCGATGATGACAGCGATATTGAACTGCAGCGCATTCCTTGAATGTGATTCAGTTTATTTCGTTATGGAAGGGAACGACGTATTTTAGTTTATTTCTACATGTAATTTGGCGGTTTAAACATTTTATCAGGATATAAAGTGAACAGCATAAACCTTTTGGCAAAGAATTGTTTAATCTGTCATTTGTCAGAATTGCCGTGTTTTCTAATTCTACCTATTTGCTAGGTATTTTGTTATTTATAATTTCTACGCATCATACATTGTACATAAAGCTAACGTTGAGAAGGTGATACCCAAAAGTTTGACATTGCAAACCCACCTGAACCCTCGCTTCCGTTCAAAGACAATTTACAGCTCTCACTTCATTTTTTAAATGAGTATTATTAGATTGGCTTGTATCATTTGAAGTGGGATAATGGAGATGGAATTATGCATAACAGTGATGATATGACGTTTACACGAATTTTAGTGAACCATCAGAATTAGGAATTTCATTGAAAGCTTAATATACATCAAGAAACATTTAGGGCTTTGATTTTGGATCTTGGATCTGAGATTGTTAGCCCGGCATAGTGACTGACTAACACACACACACACACACACACACACACACTCTCTCTCTCTCTCTCCCTCTCTCTCTCTCTCTCTCTCTCTCTCTCTCTCTCTCTCTCTCTCTCTCTCTCTCTCTCTTCCTCCAGCATTTTAACATGTAAGACTTTAAATGGTTTTAACTCCTCTTTTGTCCTATGCTCTTTTCATTCACGATTAGATTACACTTTCTTTAATGGTATAGTTTATGCTCTACCTGGTTAATGGTTGATGGAGAACTTACCTCAATAGGTAACGGCTTCAAGTATTGCTGCAATGCTTACTTAGGGTGTCACTTCTTGTAACTTTGACACTAGTTTTTTGTTGTTAAACTTGCTTCATAGTATTTATTTTTAACACCAAATAACTAAACCAAAATATCAATGGGGAAAGAAAAAATAGGGAAGATGAACGATATTCGTTGTATGTTAATAGCTTCAATATATATTTTTGAATCTTGTTGGGAGCAAACTGGGTTTTAGCCAAGAGAAACTTCATTTAACTTGTAAATTGGGTAGCAAAACTTGTTTTAACACAGTAGTCAGGTGTAAGGTTTATTGCCAGTAATTTCCTTACTGGTTCTCAAGGGATTGAATTAGTTTTATAAAGTTTGTCAAATTGGAGAATTTTTAAGAGATTCTTGAAAACAATCTACTGTTTTTTACTGACGTTTTAAATAACATCTGTATTGCAAGTTAATCTTGGTACTTTGTCAGGATTTGAGGGAATAGCCGTTGTCTTGAATGAAGGATCGCGGTTTTAATTAAAGAGAGTAAAAATTATTGTATTTTTTCAAACCCTGTTCTCTTGTAATGGCAAATTTTAAACCGAAATGTTTTCTATAATTTCTGGAAAGAACTTGGCGACAGGTTTTATTTCTTGAGTAAAATTTCGCATTTTAAAACGAGAGGGGAAGTCGTTTTGTGGGAGCCTCAGCCCTACATGCGTGAATAGAATCGGATGTCCAACGATAGGGGTCTGGGAAAAGAACGGGGCTTTCAAGTGAAAGATATTGTTGCATACATGATCTGGTTAAAAACGATCGGCGATAGCTCCGTTGGCAGAGAATGTGAGCATGATAACCAGACACTGGTTCGAATCCAGTTTGGTTCATATAAGTAATACTGATGCAGTATTATCTCACATTTTATGTGCTTTTCTAGTGAAATTTTCCCTCGATTTACTTTCTGCTTACCGGGAGGTGTAACAGGATAGCTTTCAAAAAATCTATTGAGAATTCCGTGCTGAGTATACAAATTTGACAGGCCATGTCTGTTATACAGAAGGTATATTTAACGAAGTTGTCGAATGTCATTTCGATGAACAGAAATTGATTCAGATTTTTGAAATCAAATGTTGTACTCTTAGTTTACATACTTTTCAAGTACTTATCATTTCTGAGGAACGTAATAACGATGATTAAAAAGATCGACTGCTGCTGAAACTGGCGTGACAAGGATTTCATCATTAAAAGCTTTTCAATGACCACCAGACTTATTTGAGAGTGTAGGTTAAAGATACCAAGATACCAAGCGACCTTGATACATAGACCCTGGGGACTGCCCTCTCTAAAAGATGCCTGCAAGCAGCAATTAAGGCAAGATCTTCTCCATACCTTGACAGGTAAATGCTGACATCCCCATCTGATCTCGGGCAATCGTTTCAGCTCTATTGGGAGAGTTCCTGTACAAGGCTCCAGGCTCCCCATGAATTCCTTTTGCACCACTGGTGAGGAAAAGTTGTGAAGTTTCTGTGTGGTAATTAATCAACGCAAAATTTAGTCTGTGTGCAATGCGGTAGAAATTCACGGTCTGCAAGCACCGCCTTACATTGAAAAACCTGGGATATACTGGTAAAAAACACTCGATGGAAGAAAACATACGAGAAAAAACAAGCACTCTCTATAAATAGAATAAATACTTCTCTCACAATTTACAAATATTTTTTCTTTAGTACCTAATGATATGCCAACAACTACAAAAGTAAACGAAGCAGGGCCTTCCCTGCCATGTCAACCTAGTATGAAAACAACATCATAAAATCGCAATCGATTTTAAAGTTGGCATTTGGCAGCCACGCAGAACCAAGAAAAGACCAGCATATCACAATTAAAAATATATAATACATGCAATTTAAAACCTTCGCTAGAAGTCTAAAACAAACACTGAAAACGTAGGGTATACCTGATCTCTAACTTGGGTACTTGATAAATATATTTAGCGGGGTGTGTTTTTGGTTTGATAGAGATTGTCGGGGGGTGTATGTATCAGTGTGTTGGAAGACAAATGGGTTTCAAGCCACCTTTTGACAACAAGAGACTGGCGCCCTGTTGTTTAATAATGGCACTCGACTGGATCAGATGAGTTGGCAACTGAGTTTTTTGACACAGGAAGTATTCTATCTTGAGGGAACTGTTTGGGTACTCTTTAACTAATACGTTTAGCTGGAAAAAAATTATTTGACAAAATGCGTCAACTTAAAGGAAAACCAGCCAAAGAAAACAGTAAAATGAAGAAACAAAGGAAACAGGATTTTGCCGATTCACAACGCAAGGCATTGACAGTGGCTTTGCCTATTTTAATAGCAATAGCACTTGTTATAGTGGCATTCGTTTATATGAAAACAAGTAAGCCCAAAGTTGCACTTTAGAACTTCAAGAGAAAGAATATTCCTCAATAGAAACCATGTTGTTATCAGAGAAAGAATTCGTGAGTAATGCACAGACATCTTACAAGGCGTAAAGCCCTCCAGAATGTTGTCACTGGTACTCCAATGTCAGATCAATGAAATCGAATTCAATGTGGCGTTTTGAATTGTTACAGTGAACACAGGATGTAATATTTTTAACCATTGCGATCCAATTTTAAGCTTTTGTGTTAAGTCAGACTGGAAACTTGAATCGATTAGTGTGATTTGGATGCAAATGTTACGAAGTGGCAAGTTGGTACATTGTACAGCAGCAAATTTTTATCGATATTTCATTTCTGCAGTGGTTTGGGCAAATTCTTTTTTTTTTTAAATAAAAATTTTCGTATAATAAAACGTTGCTTGAAATAAATCTTGGAATTTTTTGGAGTTCAGAAAGAGTAAGGTTGGATTAAAGATACTGTTAACTCTCTCTCTCCTGTTTTTTCTCAAATTGTATTTGTTGACAAAACGTAAAAAGACGTTGCATATTGCTATTACATATACATGGTTTTAAATATTTTTTAAGAAATTTAATAGGATTATTCTAAATCTGATAACCAGAATGAACATACCCTTTTCTTTAGTTAAAATTATATTGAAAATTCAATCGGTTTTTTGTATTGTTGTTGCGAAGAAGGTGTTATAACTTGGTAGGCTTTCCTTACGTTATCGCCTTTATTAATGAATAACGAGTCGTGATGTACTTAGATATACTGCTTTGTTTTATAAGACATCAACTTTACAAGGTAGGTACACATCAGTTATTTTGGAAGTCGCTGTATATGACAAGTATGCATTTACATTACAAAATGAAGATTGTCCACAGACTAAATTATGTAGCAGTATCACTACAGTACCCTCTAAATGATGATTTGATAGCTCTATATAAGCCACAATTCATAGAAATATGTAAGTGACTTTAATGGAGTTGACAAAAGAAAAATAATACAAGTATACACCTTGCATATTTCAAATGACATGATATACGTAAGTTCTCAGTGATTTGATTTTCTTAATGTCTGAAACATTAACCTAGAACGATTGTGACTGCTCTTTAAATTAACTAAGAATAAGCAACTTGAACTGATCCACATATTTTAGACCCCAAATCAGTTTCCATCTGGATACAAAAATTCACTTTATTGATTTTCTCACAAATTGTATATGGCACTTTCCATTTTGGAACAAGTTTTATTGAAAATGTTTTATCAGCATCTGAGTGATTATGAGTTTTAAACGAAACCTTATCACCAATTTTTAAATGATTTTCCCTTCACCTTTTATCATGATTTTTCTTCCTTGTCTGCCTGTTTAGTCATTCTAGCAATCACCATTGTTTCTTTATCTCTCTACATTCTGCTTTCTTTTAACAAAAGACGACGTTTACAGCATTACAAGCACTATCTCCTGTATCCATATTTTGAACAGTATTCTCAATTGGAGATCTTAAATCTCTGGACAAGGACAATATTTCTGGGCTGTACCCCTTGATACAGTTTTCAACTGAATTAACAGCAGATCTCATTACTGACAAGTGAACATCCCATGAGCACTGATCACCACCAGTTTCATTAACATAGTTTGCTAACATTGATTTGAGATCTCGATTTGCCCTTTCCACCTGGGAATGATATAGGTTAGAGTGGATAAGCCTGACATCCCATCTGTCACAAGCAGCTTATACAATCTTTTCATTTTCAGCAAGTAAATGTTCCAGGGGACCATAAAAAGTAGAAACCTCTCTAACAGGACACACAATCTCTTTCCCAGTGGAAAAAAAGAATTTGACCCATTTTGTGAAATGGTCTCTGGTCACTAGATGAACTTATGATGTAAATAAGACTGAAGAAGGGAACCAGCAAGATCTGCAGCAAATAGATCCCATGGCTTTGAGCTTCCAATAATCTCCATAAAACCAGAGGTATTTCTATACACTGGTTTGGTTTGTTGTTGATAGGGCTTCTGTTTTATCAAAACAGTACAAGGTTTCAATACAATCCCATGCTTTAACACTTGTCAGGCCAGGTTTATCACTTAAAACCATCTCTATAGCATCTTTATGTTTATGTTCCTTCACTCTATCATGTGAAAGGTGCTCATTTTTCTGAATATCTTTCACCAGCTCATTGTCAAGTTTATGGCTAGGCATTCCCAATAGAGGCCATTTCACAATAATTTTTTGTTTAGAACACCAGTAACTCTTTTGACCAAAGTCAGTAGTTTGACCAATTGCTTAACAGAAATTTTAACCCAAAATGGAAGGATGTGATAACTGATCTACTACAGACCATTTCACACACAAACTCTGCCCTAAACAGTCTAATCAATCATGACACAACCAACTCTTAGTGTTTGTGAATGTGTTTCTTAAAACCACTCAATTTTTTTCTCCAGATATGATCCTGGACAATTTGTTATAAAACAGTCTCCCAGAAAATGAATTCCCCCAGAAAATTAGGAGAAATATTTTAGAGGTCAGCTTATAGGAGGAATTCACAGGAGGCATAATTCTCCAGAGAGAAGCCTAGGGGAATAATTTACCCAGGGACTTGTAGATTATCCCAATGAATATCGCATTTGCTAGGAAATGGTAGTCATTAACTTATTCTCATTGTGGGAAGAAAATTGAATGAAAGAGTTTCTGGTTTGGGTTGGGAATGGTATTGAGGACGTATTAAATGCATGAAAGCATAAAGTGAAGTAGTTTTATTGTGGCCTTTTCATGATGGATTAAATTTTCATGGCAGGTGTATTTATGTACTGTACTTAAGAACTATACTTTTTAAAGGTAAATTTTGAAGGATGTTCTTAGAAAGTAATGGTTATTAATAAAAAATACAAAATAAAAACAAACATTATTTGTATTTCAAGAACCTTCTGCTATTGTTTTCAAGAATAAATAATAATAATGTACATGTTTAGTTTTTATTCAGATTATTGAGCAGATCATGCACAAGTAGAAGAAAACTGTGTTTTTTCTCATTAGAATCAAGGGATTTCATTACATTTTTAAAAGGTTGATTTTTCAATGTAATAACCTAAACAATGGTACTAGTATACCTAGAAATAAAAATGTAGTGAGAATGTTGTGCACAAGTTGTGCAGAAGGCCCAAGGTCCCAACTTTATTTCATTTTGGAAAAGAGTTGGAAGTGGCGGTGTTTTTGGTATAGCATGCATGCATAATTTTCATTAAATAGAAATGTTGGGAGATAAATATATCAGGCACAGATAACAAGATCAACCTAGAATGATACAGAAAGTTGTTTGGGAAGGATTCTTTGAGATTTTAGTCAATGACAATGTTAAAGATGCTGATAGAGGCACCTTACCTTAACCATAAATTTCTCTGTGCCAGGAGGCACGTAAGGCTTAAATGTCACTCCTCCACTGTTGGTGGTGTGTACCTGCACAGCATGTCGAGTTCCATGCCCTCCAGCCAGCACTGCTGTGCTCCACCCCCACCACTCTTTCCTATGTTGTCTTTGGGTGGCCTCTCTTCCTTCACCCTTCTGGTGTCTACCTGATACCCACAGGACAGTCATCCCACAGGTCCTTTCTATCAGGTGACACCCCTTCATCTTCCATGCAATCAGCTACTGCACCTTCACTGTACATCATTCTTACATTCCAGTAGTCAATGGTGAAGGTTGTTTTAGGGTTTGCAAGATGTCTTGTCTGACACCAACCTTTCCAGAGGCTTTCACCCAGCATCATCGTCATTCCATTGTCAGTGACAGGCCATCCATTTATTTCCTTCACATTGTGGGGGTATCCTAAAAAGTGAACAGGGAAAAGTGGGGGTTCACAAGGTGAGAACGTTCACATTAGAAAAATTTTTGCTTCCAGTTTTTACAAAGTAGTGACAGTGAAAGACAGATGTGCAGGTGTAATTATTCTTATTTGTTTTTACACAGTTATTGCTTGTTTATATGGAATTACTTTCGTTTGTATTCAGCTCTTATTTAATTATATTTGCTTTCATTTCTCACGACAATAGTTTAGCATCAATTTTTTACTTTTTGAATTAAGCACATAACCTTCTATAAAAGAAGAATCAATGACATAATTTTTTACTTTTTTATCAAAATGGCAACTACCAACAACAGTATAATGTATACATGGGGGTGCTTGCCTGCAAACATGTGTGAACAAGGGGGAAGGGGTCAAAAATTGCCAATTTCATGCAAACATAATAAATGGATGGCCCCTGATCCAAGCTCCTTCCAGGTTTTCTTGATAAATATTAATATCTTTAGTTTCTGTAACTACTAACTACTTTTTACAATGGAAGCTCTTTAGCCTACTGCCCAACCTCTCCAGACTTGGAGAACCATGGTTTTCTGTCAGGGTGTCTTTACCTTACAATTCATTGGTCATTGTGAGCATATACCAACTCTCATCCAGCAGTCATGACCCTATGGTGTGCAGTCCCAGCATGATGGGGTGGAGAAAGATAAATCAGTAATAGTAAGGATGACAATGAAGCAGAGAAATATCTCCCAGGCATCTAATGGATTCATTTTGTCATTTTCCATCTAGGATCAGAACATTGATGGTATGTAAAAGCACTTTTAATAATGATAAATTTGGGAAGTGTGAAGAATTAAGGTGGAACTGTTTACTAGATGCATACTCCCATATAATTTAATTAAAAGGTAACTAGGATAGAAAAACTAAAGAGAGCTTTAATGTCTTGTGCCAAGATATTTTACATAGATATGTCACCAATGCTGAGAATATGACAAATCGAGAAAAAAATTGGTGAAGATAGCATACTGGATTAATTTTGTTTTCATTGGTCTTTGCCATACAGCTGTTTGGATGGTCCTGTTTGGTATGATAGAGAATAAGCAAAATCCTCTACCTATATTCCCATGAGGTATGACTTTGCTGCTGATGTTTCTTGTTTGTGTTTGGAGATACTACTTGCTTTTTATTGTTTATATTAATAGGGTTTATGGGGTGTCAGGGGAAGGAGCACTTGTTATAGGAAAACCTGGTCTTTGTGATAGTTTTTCTGCCTTAGGCCCCAGGAAACAACAACCGCACACCTCCAGTAGCTTTTCACTTACAACATTAGCAATGCTCCCAATAAACTATTACTGGCAAGATAAACAACTTGATTGCAGTTGATGGGTCTATTCATAGATGCAACGCGAGCATGTCAATGATTCATTGTATCCAGATGACCACTACATGTCAAGGTAACTTGATTCAGCTTTGGCTAAGAATGAAGATGCTCTTTCACAAGAAAGTGAGGTTGATGGAGGAACTCTTCTCCTAATAACACAAAGATATCTAAAAGTCATAAATGATCCTTCCTCCTATTACGTCTTTGAATCTTTTGTATCCTACCCCCATACCACCATCTCCCTTTCATTACTATGCAAAATCTTTTGCTGATAGGTATATAACTATCCAAAAGGTGTGGTTACCCAACACTCATGGCTTGGCAGAGATATCCAATCATTTCTCACTGAAAGAGTAGTGGTGTAGTTTGGATGGGCATCATAGAAACAGAGCAGTCAAGTATGAGATTGCACCACACCTTCCTGACATATAAATGGGACCAAAAAAGGTTTCCTATTAATTGTATGTTCCATTTCACCCTGGTCAATTTACCATTGCTGGCAGACCCCCACTTTGTTGCCTGAACAAGACTTCAATTTTAAGAACCATGGATCTCACCACTGGTTCTTGCAGCATGGAATTTTCATTTGCTTCTTGTTTGGAACTCCTTGAATATGCTGCAGAGGCATACAACACTCATTGCAAATGAACCTGTCAGATACAAAAGAACAATGCAACCTTGAGTAACACCCACTGCCCAGTGAGGGCAAAGTTTGTTAATAAGGCACATGCTATAGGTATTGGAGGAGCCATGTACTGAAAGAGAGAGAAATTGGAATTGACTGTGCAGTAAAGTCAACACTTACTGACAAGCACCTTGCCAAGGACTTTATGTCTAATAATGACAAGTCTACCCTTTTCACACAGGCAGGAGTTAACAACCATTGTTAGTCCACATGGTCCAAGAATTACCAACCAAGTTGAAATCAAGGCTCACTTCTATGAAGGCTCAGTACATACTTAAGCACTACATGGTTTTGATAAACATATCATTCCAGGAGGCCTAGGTGTTGGGGGTAGCTGTGACCACAGCCCCACTTCAAGAATGATTGAAAAGCATATGTTTTTAACTGCAGAGCAATAATATGCTACTTTCTGTCTTTTTATGACTAATTTATGCCACTTTAATTGCAAACAATCTTTACTACTCATAAGAGCAGCATCATTCCACTCTTACTCCAAGCACTGGGATTGTTAATATTGCGATCATCAGAAAGGTGTTGAAACAGGCGCCACTTTTCCCAGCCCCATCTCCACATTTAATCCAAGAAGCAGAGGGTGTGGAAGTGCTTGAACAACAAGATGCCATCAAGCTAAAGTTCAGCAACAGCATAATCTTATATGACCTTTTGAAAGCATGAAAAGCCCACTGTTGGGTATAATCTAGATGCAGGGTAAGCAAACCACAATGACCCAGATCTTCAAGCAACAAGGATGGAGGCATGTTTGACAATAACTGTAGAGAGAGTGAGTACTGATCACTGTTGAAGAGAATGAAGAGAAATTCAGAGATGGGCCAAGCACGCAAACATCGTAATGAATCTCTATATCAGCTTTCTGCCCATCCCGAAGCGCGGTTACCAAGCTCCTCCTTTTCAGGTGTCATGCTCCTAGCAGAACGTTGTTGATCATGCCTCATCACGGATTCCTGTTTCGCTGCTCTCAGTAGCTGAAGATCGCTCTTTATAGACCATGCTGCTTTGCTTCCCATGTATGTGGTTCTTGGTCTTCCTTTGCCGTCAATGTCAATTGTTCTAGCTCCTCTTTCCTCATTTTATGCCCTAGGAATGACAGCTGTCTTTTTCGAGTGGAAGACAACAGCTTTCTCTTCCAACTTGCTCTATTCAGAACACCTTTGATAGTAACGTGCTCTGTTCAAGAAATCCTTAGTATTTAGTTTAGAAACCACATATCTGCTGCTTCCATCTTCTTCTCTAGGGTTGGTGTGATAGTTCAGTTTTCACTCCCATAGGTAAGTACTGGAATTACGTAACGATTGAGAACTCTGGGCCTGGTATCCAAGGGTAGGGTTTGATTCCACAGTATGTTGGACATTCACTGGAATACCTCCCCTGCAGTGGCAATTCGTTTCCGTATTTCCACCAAACATCCGTCTCATGCAATCATACTACCAAGAAAGTTGCATTTATTTACCTGTTGAATATCTTCGCCATCTATTGCTATTTTACAGCTCAAATTCGCATTCTTTTTGCTCACAGCCATTCAAAAAGTCTTTCGGCGATTGATGCTAAGACCCCTTGGCCCACTTTCTTACACGACAGTGTCAAGTAGTTGCTGCAGCTTCTCTGGAGTGTCGGCTACGAGAGTCGTGTTGTCAACATATCGTATATCATTCCTGTTGTGCCCTCCGGTCACAAAATTGTCATTTTCCTCGATACTTCTTATAATCTTCTCAATATATAGATTAATGAGATCTGGTGAGAAGACGCAATCTAAATCCTCTTCGAACATTCCAGTATTTCCCACGCCGCAGTTTGCTCCCAGTAAATTCCTCATGATTCTTATATCGTTATCGCCAATGTCCAGATCTTGCAGCATCTCAATCAGGCAGTCGGGTTTCACTTTGTCGAATCCCTTTGAATAGTTAATGAAACACAAATGTAAATAACGCTGCATTTCTATGGCTCATTCCGACAGCATCCTCATAAGTATAAATATAGCGTTTCTTTTTCCTCAATCTTGGACAAAAACAAGTTGTTGCTTCCCTATCTCAGTAGAGTTTATTCGCTGTTCACCACTTCTTTTGCATCCATTTCCTTTCTCCGGCCTCCCTTCGTGATACTCGCGACCTTCTCGTGTTGCCTCTCTTTTGAGCTCTTGACTCTAACAACTTCATGAGCCTTGCCCACTCTAAAGGCGCCATGTTATTTTTCACAGAGACGTTACAAAATTCATGGCATCCTTGCAATTTCTTTGCTTTCCTTAGCGTCACACTATTAAAGCCTTTCAGGATCATAAAAGTGAAAGTATAACTGCTCACCAACTGAAGTCTGGCTCCACCGACGAGTGAACGTTTCTACATGTTCCTGTTTCAAACCTCACTCATGTACAAATCACTATGGCGTCATCAAAGCTCCTGAAAACAAGTTTACAGAATACATACAGATGTCTTTATTATTCANTCGTTTCTCACGATGCATATTTCATTTCCTCGATTCTTCCTCGTGTTGCCTCTCTTTTGAGCTCTTGACTCTAACAACTTCATGAGCCTTGCCCACTCTAAAGGCGCCATGTTATTTTTCACAGAGACGTTACAAAATTCATGGCATCCTTGCAATTTCTTTGCTTTCCTTAGCGTCACACTATTAAAGCCTTTCAGGATCATAAAAGTGAAAGTATAACTGCTCACCAACTGAAGTCTGGCTCCACCGACGAGTGAACGTTTCTACATGTTCCTGTTTCAAACCTCACTCATGTACAAATCACTATGGCGTCATCAAAGCTCTTGAAAACAAGTTTACAGAGTACATACAGATGTCTTTATTATTCACAACACATGGTGGCATGCCTCTCCCTGTTGAGAATTTGACGAAGGCTGTCCTAGATCATGAGAATTCTTTACACTGAGATATGCAGTTTTCAGTTTTGCGCCATTGTGCGGCTGCTACTTTACTTCACAAGGGGCCGAATTCGAAGTTAGCTTGCCTTTGTTTCTCACAACTTTTGCATAAAATGATACTAAGTTTCTTCCCGTTTTCTATGTGGTAATAATATATTAACAGTACGTTCAATCACAAATACGTTTCATTTCCTGGGTTTCAATTTACCCCAAACTTTCCCACAAGTAGGTAGATCATTCATATAGCCAAAATTGACGATGATAATGTGCTGGTTGAGTGCTTGCACATTCTAAGGGATAAATTTGAAATTAAGACAGGGGAATCTCCTCTAACTCTGTTTCTTGCAAAACTTGCTATTTTACAAATTAAATCCTAGAAAACTACTGCAGCTTCACATTCTACTTCTTGTTTTATTCGCTTCTAAATATACATCTTAATACAGACAACTCCCTTTCTGCACCTTGCGAGTAACTCACAATGAATTGTCATTTTGTTACCTTGCTTAGCACTCATCGCTTTTATTTTTGTTTGTAGCAGTATTTTTTGTGCACCTACATCCACCAGTCTTCTACCTTTGGCACTTCGTGTCCATATAAAATCATAATATCTTCTGCACCCAAAGATTACTTCATTTAAAAAACTCACCTTTTGTGCATACAAAAAGAGGCTCATAACACGCTTGTATCTCTACTGTACTGTCACTGCTTCCGTCAAAGAATTTTAGGAAAATTTTCCACTATTGAATAGTTCTACTTCCTTTAACAATTTCCTGTAAAATGGTCATTACGTAACAAACCAAATAATTTACTCACATATACACAATTAAACATTTAATATATTCAGAATTCAGATGATGGAAAGATAGGTTCACTTGAAAAAAACCAAATCATTGACTTTAAGATTTTAAGATATAATGCATCAGAAATTAACCAAGTTATTTCAGAAAAACGGTAACTTAAGGAAAAGATTATTCACCTTTTAGAAAGTGCCCCAGAAGATTTATCTGTCAATGAATCAGTCAAAAATTACATTCCAAATCACTTCAAAGTTGATGCCACTAAAAAGGAGTTGTTAAGAAAGTACGTATACTGCTTACCTATCTTTGCAAGAAGTTGCTTTTTTTAATAAGTGAAAAATCAACCTCTACAAACTACTGTGATGGCCTTTACTCTTATGAGATAAATCTGAATAGAGAAACGGAGGGCGGCATAGGCTCAAATTGGGCCAGCTTATTGAGATCGACTGTAGAATTTGTTATTGGTTTTCACTTCAAAGGGTGCAGTGTTTTTAACTGATTTGTAAAAGTGGAATTTTTTTAAAACTGGAAAATATCTGCCAGGTCTACAACATTTATGGTATTTCTTCACTGTTCATCACAGACACCAAGATTTGTAGTTCATCACATTGATACATACCTTAAGAAGCTCCCAATATAGTTTCTGAAAAGAACATAGGACACTTCAAACATGACCTCTGGTGCCAGAAAGCCTTATTAAACAGCTCCAAGGAAAGCATTAGGAACAAAATACAAACCTTTATTTCGCTTGTGTTAATCTTGCCAAGGCCTTTGATACTATCAATAGTGATGGCCTTTGGAAAGTTACCGAAGTCTTGGAAAAAAAATTTCCATTGTTTGAAGGGAAGATTGGGTGTATATTTGCTAACGTCCAAGAAATAGGGCACTAATCTAAATTACTTCTAATCTAAAATATATGGCAGCAGGGTTGTATCTTGCCTTCTATCTTTTCCATCCACGATGACAATACCTTTAACAATGTTTGTCCAGCTGGAAGGCAACACATTTTTGACAAGCTCTGTGAGGCTTGTAACAGCTTCAGCCTAACGATTAATATAAGACAGGTTGGTGCTATGTATTGGTCACCTCTAGTCAGGACATATGGTGTGTAAAGAAGGTTTTGTATAACTAGAGATTTATACCCACAAATTGGATCTATAATCTCACATTCAAGTTCCTCTCCATCAGGCCAGGTACATTTATCCCAGAATCACAATAATATAGAAGACTACTCAATTGTTGATTAGATAAGGACTGGGTCTGCATCTGCAGAATTAAAGAGCTGATTACAAATTCAATAACATACCAATGCACAAAAACTGAAATGACAGAACGCGTCCAACAGAGTAAACGAATAAGAAGAGGACTCAGGAACAATCACAGGCTAGGAGTGAATTCATTGCAAGTGCCGCCCAAACCTCTAATGAAGAAGCTTTTATCTCAATTTACCGTCCCTCAAAATAATAATGAAGAAATACACCTTGGATATGATTGTATCAAGTAACACACATCGGGTTAGTTATAGTCAAATGCAGCTGAATGGTGGTAGCACAGCTTTGTTATGTTCGGAGAGAACCATTGATATACATAAATAAAAGAAAAAATAAGGCTGATTGACTGGAAACCAGTAATTGAGATGCTGACAATGGCTTCTTTTAGAAAAAATGTTCCATCTATCAGTAATTCCATGTTTTGATTCGACAAATAATGCAGTTGAAATTAGGAAAAAGAAATCCTATATCCTTTTTCAGGGCAATGCCAGACTATTTTTATGACCTTACCATGTATTACTTGTCATGACGAATTAATATGAAAAAGTTGTCAAGGACAAATTAGATTTGGAATCGATCGTGTGCATCAAAAGGGCCTCTTTTGACTGACTTAGAAAATCTTCTTCTTCTTCTTCTTCTTCTTCTTCTTCATTCGGTCTTTTCCAACGTTACGTCGGGTCGGCCGCTCGACATCTCCTTCTCCATTCGCTGCGTTCGTCCCACATTCCGGATTTCACTCAAACTTCCATCGTATCCCTTTCCACTGAATCTTTATTACATTGCCCTTGTCTCTTTAATCGCAAACGGGCACTTTGCGACTTTGAAAATCTTAATATTTAAATGATAGTTGGTAATATTTTTCTGCTTAAAAACATTTAAAGTTAAAACAGACATTCCAGCCTTGTCACAGAAACCAGATTGCCTATAAATGAATCAATAACAGATGGGTAAAGGTCACTGCTCGATGTAAGGGTGAGAAGACTTTTGATTTAACAGTTATCATTTTATACAGATTAGGTCAATCCCTTTAAACCTAGTAAGAGCCACAAGACGAAGAGGAGGTCAAACCAAATAAAAGTCAGGTCATTTATCACACAGGAAAAGTACTAGCTAGAAAGAAAGCTTGTCTAAAAATATATCTGACAAAAGTAAGAAAATAGCATCAAAGATCAGCTTTATGCTGATTATTTTAAGAAGGTGCTTAATGAAAAACCACTGACAAATCTCATCGAAGTTTAAAGAAACCACTTCTGTTAAAACATTTGAGTGTATAATGCTGCAATTGATATGTTTGACAGATCAAGTGGAGATAATTTGTCAAACTACAAACGTCAGTGACATAACCTCTCTCTTTTAACACCCTTCACACAGATTATTCTGAAAATTCCAATTTGTATGTTCATTTGGATTTGTTTTAGTTCTTTTTCTAAACTGCGTTTTATTGAGCACCACTCCACTAAACTCTGTCCCTGCGGTAGCCGTTTCCACGTATTACTGGAAATTTTTAATCACATAATAGAAGGTAAAGTCATGAAAGACGCTAGAGATTTCACTAAAAGGTGTCACACACTGAAGGCTTGGAGTACATTTTCCAGCTTCAGCAGGTCGTCATTCAGAATTGGGGAAAAACACAGAAAAAAAAAGCACAGGAAAGTTATTCCAGTTATAATGAAATGTTATTAGTTAAAAGAATTTTAAAAGACATGTAGGTAAACTTTCGTGTAATAAGCAGCAAAGAAAGGCTTTCTGAACATAAAATAAACAAAATAAGGAAAAGGATCGCCAAAAATGACCCAGGAAGAGAAAATAAAACAGAAGATCAAAAGAAAATGAATGAACTCGGAATAGTAATATTGACACATTAAGTGCTAGAGAGCGTAGACAGGGCCTACATATAAATGAAAAGGAAATCAATTTAAAAAGTAGAGATACAATAAAGAAACAGTTTGAACAATTGAAAAACATATCACTAGAAATGTTAAGCTTGAGACCCTCAGGTTGTAAAAAAGTAAGAGAATTCACAAAAGTAACCAATAGGTTGGCATAAGATGTAAAGATGAATTGGCTAAAAAAACCTAATAGGCTGTTGTTGGCAATTGTAGATATTGTCGCTGGTATACTAGGTATAAGACAAAAAGTAGGGAAGAAAGAAACAAAGAACCATAGAGGAATAGACAATAAATAAACAAGAAAATTGATAAAAAGTCACATAAGCCACCTAGAGTCCTGGTAAATTCAAAAAAGAAATTTTTTTAAACGATAGGGCTTACCACAATTTAAATAAAGAAATAGCAAGAATTATGGAAGATGTAAGAAGAAATAACAAGTGCTGACTGCACAAATGTGAACAACAAACTAATCATAATCTTCATAACCGATTGTTTCAAGTTTTGAAAAACTAGTAGAAATAAACAAAACTGTTTAAAACCAGATGCTGAGTAGAATAACAACCTTATGACAAATTGGAGTAGACTTTGAGCACAATAGGAATGCAAAGTGGATTGAGAATGTAAATGAAAAACTTTTGGGAGTATGGCAAGTAGAGTGGAGTGGGTGTTGAAAATATTTGTGCATAAAGTGAAAAGCTAGATGACATAATTACTGAAATGTAAAAAAAGTGAGCCTGATGAGACTTACAGATACTGATTGAAAAACTTTGCTAGTGCCTAATACAAAGCAAGTGAATTCAAAATGACATTGTCAGAAGTGGGATACCAAAAAAAGGTGTTTGAAAGAACAAAACCAGAGGAAATTTAAAAAGTAAACTACGAAGCACATAATATGATTGTTAATCAGTGGCTTGTACTCAGTTTGTTGATATTTAATCTGTTTTTTAAAAGGTTGTTTCTTTGTTTCGCGCTAGAAAGTACCTTACACCTCAAGCCATTCCATTTCTCTATAAATCTACCATCTTTTCTTGCATGGAGTACTGTTGTCACACCTAGATAAATGCTAACTCATCTTCTCTTGATGTTCTTGACCAATTTCAGAGGCGTTTTTGTAAATTAGTAGGCCCTGACCTTAGCCTTTGCTATGGATATTATCATAATAAGTGTTCTGATGAGCTTTCCTTGCCAGTACCAACTCAGTTTGCTGCACCTTGTATGACTCGCTTCTCTCAATGTCTTCATTCGTATGAAGTAGCTGCTTCTCGCTGTAAAAAATCTATCTACAAAAGTAGATTTTTTTCCTCGGACGGCTAAATTGTTGAACTCTTTAGATTCTTTGTGGTTTTCTCCATCATATGACTTGGATGTTTCCAAATCTAAGGTTAACTCTAATATCTTGTCTTAAAATTTTTTCCTTCATTTCCGTAAAGCCAAGGTATTGTACCACAAGAGTGAGTGATTAAATCTCTGAAATTTATTGGTGCTGCAGACAATGTCACCAACCTGCTACAAGCTATACATTGGTGAACACAACTTTAATCAAGACAAAGTCAGCTAGGTGTTGGCAATATTAGAAGAGAAACTTTTCAAGGGGAATCTCTTTTGCCACTCTTTGTTGTAAGTCTTATACAGCTTATAATGTTATTGCCAAATATGATACAAGGTTAATCATTTGGTAAAGGTAAGGGGAGTTTGAATCACTTGCCCTTTATGGATGACTTAAATTGTATGGTATGAATGAAAAGTAGATTGATAATCTAGTGAATGCTGTTAAGGTTGTAACAGAAAATATTGGCATGAGCTTTGGAATAGACAAGTGTGCTGTGTTGGCTATGAGAAGAGGGATAAAGCCTCGCCCTGGAGGAAATAAGCAAGGAAATGGAGACACGATTGAGAACGTAGAAGAAATAGGATTACAAATAATTAGGGATTGTTGAAAAAGGCGAGATATGTCAAGTAGAGATGTAAACTAGCCTAAAAAGAGTACTTCAAGCGAGTTAGAGGAGTGTCAAGTTAAAACTCAATAGAAAATTTTTTATTTAAGCAGTGAATTGGCTCTTCCCATCGTTAGCTATGGAACAACCATTATTCACTGGAGAAAGGATGAGCTGGAGAAATGGATAGAGGAACAAGGAAACTGATAGCTATGTATACAAGACGTAACCCAGGACTAGATCGAATGTTAATACGGTATACCTACCACGAAGAACGAAAGGACGAGAGCTGATTGGAGGGACAAATTGTGTGGAGCAAGAAAGAAACAGTGTAGCTAGTTATGTCACCGACAAAAACTGTTAAAATGCGCATTTAAGAAATTGAAGTTAGCACAGAATATATTTCTTCAAAATAAAAAGGAAAAAATGCAAAAAACTTGAATAATGGAAGAGTAGGATACCTCATGGATAGTTTCTGAGAGAGTCAGAGCCCCCAAAAATTGCCCACAACTGGAAGTGGCGGAGAAGAGGAGAGCTCAAAAAGGAGACAGAGAGTCTCATTTGTGCTGCCCAGGAATAGACATTACGAACAAATGTCATCACACATTAAATTGATAAAACATCCTAGTTCCCATTACGTAGGTTTTATAAGAACAAACCTGAAAGTGAAACTCATATTGTCAAGAATGCTCAAACTACCAAAGAACCAATATCGAAAGAGACATAACAAAGTAGCACAAAAAGTACATTGGTTTCTTTGCAAAAAGTATGGTTTTGACTGTAACAAAAAGGCATATGAGCATTTACCAGAGGCTGTTGCAGAAAAAGAAAAGTGCAAAATTTTATAGGATTTTACCCTTTAAACAGAGAAAGTTCTAGAAGACTTACTATTGTTTGCATTGATAAAAGTGATATAAGATAACTCATCGTTGATATTGGTATTCCTGGAAACCAAGATGAGGATGTGAAAAAACTGGAAAAATTGAAAAATATCAAGAATTAAGGATAGGGGTGCAAAAGGTATGGTATTTAAGAGCAGAATTTATTCCTGCAGTGATTGGTGCATTAGAAATGATAAGTGGAAAATAAGGAAAATATTTGGAAAAACTTAATATTCCCAATGACATTCCTTCTCTACAGAAGACAAGCCTACTTGAAACATGTTTCAGTTAAAGGATAGTGCTTCGCATTTTACACATTTGGGAAGGTGTACAATAAAAACATTACCAAAATTAAAAATAATAGGAGGAATAAAATTTCATGACTACCAAAAGAAAAGGGAGAGGGAGAAAATGAGGAACTGGAAGGAGGAAACCCTGGATGGAGACTCTGTGGAATAAACAGAAGTCCTAAATGGAGAGGATTTCTGGAATTTCTTTAGAAAGATTTTTTTAAGAAGGAGACAGAGGATTTTATCCTAGTTGCTCAAGAATAGGCTCTGAAAACAAAGTGGATCAAGCACAACATAGACATGACTTCAAAGACAGCATTGCATAGATTGTGTGAGAGCTCTAGTGACACTGTACGACATGTTATCAGCAAATGCAAGAGGCGTACCTGGAGAGAGAGAGAGAGAGAGAGAGAGAGAGAGAGGGTATAATAAGCGCCACAACAAAGATGGCCCTGTGGGTACATTGGAAGACATACCGGAAGTATTGGATAAAATGTACCGACAAATACTATAGCCAACAGCCATTGGCAGTCGGAGAGAATGGAGAAATTCAAATTACGTGAGACATGACTATTTGCACAGATAAAAAGCTGAATCGCCATCGACCAGACATTATTTATACTACAGGAAAATAAATGTACAGGAGTGTAATCAACTGACTGTATCAAGACAGCAAAATATCATCAATACTAAGAAAAAGAAAATAAATAGATACCAGGACCTGGTATTCGAAATTAAAAGAATCTACAGTGCATCAAAATAGACAATAATGCCAATCGTGATTGATGCACTTTGAACAATAACAAAATACGCAAAGATCTGACATGGAAAATGAGAAATACAGAGTTGTCTGCCTTTCTTGGAATAGCTTGCATCTTAGTAAAATTGCTGTGTTTCTAAGCTGCAAGGAAGTGGCTAAGACAAAGAAAAGAATACTCAGGATAACATCAAAGGACTGGAGACCATCGCACAGTAATAATAATAAAAATAATAATAATAATAATAATAATAATAATTGATAAAACAACGGATTCACCAATGTGTAGGAAATGCAAATCCGCACCCGAGGGTGTACAACACATTATTAATGGCTGTACTCCGCTAACACAGACTGAGAATAAAGCTAGACACGAAGTATCATGCAGGCTCCACTGGGAATTATGTAAAGCCAATGGATTGGAGCATGCTGATCGTTGGTATGAGCATATATCACAGTCCTGTCAAGAGAATGATAACATTAAATTGCTTTGGGACATGACCTTTTTCACAGATCGCAGGCTAAAACACAACAGACCTGATATAAGTTTGTTTAACAAGAGGGAAAGAACTTGGAAGTTAATCGATATTGCCGTCCCTTTTGACACTAATATCCTCAATACTGAAAATGTTAAAATCGAAAAATATCAAGATCTGACTTTTGAGATCGAGAGATTGCACAACACACCATCAGAAGTAATCCCCATCATTGTAGGCTCTTTAGGAACAGTCAGCTCTAACTTAAGTCCAGCTTTAGAAAAACTAGGAATGGGGAGCACCCTTGGATCCATACAAATAGTGGCATTACTCAGATCAGCCCATATCTTAAGAAAGGTGCTCCGTCTCTAAGCCCCTAGTTGGGGCCGAGACGGAATAAACGCACACCTGGAAACTATTCCACTGCAGATAGTATGAAATAATAATAATAATAATA
>RDPX01000204.1:1407750-1440207 GCA_003991215.1 Morbakka virulenta
AGTAGTAGTAGTAGTAGTAGTAGTAGTAGTAGTAGTAGTAGTAGTAGTAGTAGTAGTAGTAGTAGTAGTAGTAGTAGTAGTAGTAGTAGTAGTAGTAGTAGTAGTAGTAGTAGTAGTAGTAGTAGTAGTAGTAGTAGTAGTGATAATGGTGGTGGTAGCAATCAAATTTTCAATCAAATTAGCAATCACTTCCCATAACTTCCAAGCTTGAAACAGTTTTCAATTTGGAAATTTTTTTGAACTTGAGGTTGTTTTCAGCCTCTTCTTGGACTCTTGGAATTACGCATCTATTCCAAGTTGTTAATTAGTTTTATTATGGTGGGAAGTTGCAGCTTGATGTTTCCGAACCTAACTCAAGTAGTAATCTGTAAGGAAACTAAATAAATCATGTTGAACCAAAACACCTTTGATGTATACAAATTGTTGACATGGTGTGTTTTTCTGTTGCGAACAAATTAACGACATCTCCGTCTTTAAAGTTACAGGAACATGGATTTGGAACGTGTTATTGCGGATTTGCGAGGGGTAAATGAAGATGAACTTGTTAAGTACATCAACACATTGGAAGAAAAGCTTCATCGTTCTCCAAATGCAGTAGAGGTTATAACTTACTATCTAAGACAAATATATCAGTTGACTTTTATAACAAAGCGGAGAAAAATAGGTCATCACATGACAAGTTTGATGCATTCCCTTGTTTCTATTTTGGACTGTGCTGCAGAAAAGACGGTGCCAACCAGTTCGTCTGTGACAAAGCCCCGCAATTCAAGGGTCAAGACACTTGCACTTTGTTTATTAAAGGATTTGTTGCCCATTTCAGACTTATCAGTCGATTCTTTTTACAGTTATTTTGTTGGTCAATTAAAGGAGAGTCAGTCTTCCTTACTTCTTGAAGCTGGATTATCCGTTGATTCATGCTTTCCATTAGAGCCTGCTATATCAAAGTACATTATAGAAACTGCCAAAGGTAAAAGTACCAGATCGTCATTAAGGAATTCACTGATCCTGGTACAGAGACTTCTAAGAAAGGATTTAAGAGCCATGACTGGTCCTGAGGTTGGAGAAATTTCAGCACGGATATCCAAGGCCTTAATATATTCTCAGGGTACACTTCCCAAGACTTCAAAATCAGGGATTAAACCAAAACGACAAGTAGGTAGCCATGCACGTTTGATAAATATGTTAAATTTTCGACGAGACATACCGCTGGCACTAATATTGATCATGACATAGGTGTTTTGGGTCCGAACGTAATAGCCTTTAGAACTAAATATATTGACAGCATGTGGTAAATACAGTAGTCTTTAATCCCGTGATTGATACCCCTTTATTCACATTCACGCCAATAACACTCCTGACACTTGTTGCCATTTTTCTGTTACTTTAATATTAATGTTTTTATTTGCTGTTGTTACTGATAGAATAAATAAATATTTAAAAAAAACAATTATTACTATCATTGTTATTATTATAAATATTATTGTAATCATAATCATCATTCATCATTATTTGAACACTTTAGCAGGCTTGCGTTTTGCTGAAATTTCTGCACATACAGTAGGAGTGGTTTATTGAATTAGGGCCATTCCAAAAATTTCTGACGTGACACGTGAAGGCTGGTGACAGTCGTATCTCCTGGCTTTGTAAAGTTACAATGAAGAGGATAATTATATATATTTTTGTTGGGTCCTGTTTCTAATATAAAAGGCAAAAACTTTGGTTTTGTGCCATCTGTTGGTGTTTTATTGACAATTCTTGTTCCAGATGGCCTCTGCAAAAACCATGTTTTTTTCTACCATGAAAGTAATTCTGCAAAAGTTCTTGATGTTTTAGCAATTTTGTATTTCATGATTAGAAAAGAATAATTTATTAAAATATATAAACTTTGACATTCTTAAAATAGAGGGCCCAAAGGGGAGTGTTCTGGGTGTGATGGTCTGTACATGAAACCTAAAAAATAAGTGACAAATAATGATTTTGTGTCAAATTCATGAAAAGCTTATTCACAGAAAAAATATTAAAGGAAAAGTTCTTAAAATAAATTGCAAAAATAAATTGTAAAATGTACTAATTACAAAGTGGATTTTAGGAATTTATTTAATATTCATCAAAAAATTTGTGTTAATTTTGATGGTGTGTCAAGATAGTTCATCACACACATTGTTGGCCAGACCTTTGTGGGTGCCCACCTACTTAACATTGAAAGACATTTCACTTTACAAAACACCCAACACTTGGGGGTTGATAAAGCCATGGTATCTTGATATCTTTGTACTAGTACCAAGTCTGGTATTGCAGCAGTAGATTCAGACTGGATTTTTCTTTAATATTATTCATTTCCATCATCATCTTTCAGCCTTAGCCGAGATATTATCATTATTAATATGGCGATGATGATGTAAAGTTCATACCATGGGATAAGATGAAGGCTTTTTATTCCAAATATCAAGCTGTTACCTGTAGCGTCAGGTGTTCAACACAAAGTGAAGAATTTTTGCCATTCCTAGTAGGCATCCTTTCTGTAGTGTTCCAAAATAATGTTTGGGTAGATGTTGCTGAACCAGCCCTTTAAACTCTTTAAAATGGTGCTAAGTGTTCCAATAATGATTGGGATGACTTTGGTGTTATCACAATTGCAGATTCTTATCACTTCCCATTTCAAGTCTTTATAGTTGTTAAGTTTTCATTCTCTTTCATATTGACCCTTGTGTCAAATGGGCAGGAAACATCAATGATAAAAAAAATCTTGTTTGTCTCTTTAGGATAAGAATGCCCTGCTTTTTATGTTTTATTTCTTTTCCCAGTTTGTATTTTGAAATCCCAAAGTATCTTCACCTGATCATTCTTTGTCACTTACTTTGGGGTGTGGTCATACCACTTTTCACAGCGAGTCAAATATTATTCTTGCTTACTTCCCAGTGTATATCATTGGCAACAGTGTTATGCCTCCATTCTTTGTAGTACATCTGTACCAGGTGTGAACATTCTGACACTCTATGTGCAATAGTTTCCTAATGTTTCCCACAATGTCTACAAAGGGGGCAGGTTTCCATTTTGTCAATGTGAAATTGAATCAGTTTGGTTCTCAAAGCCTGCTTCTGGGCAGGTGTCATCATTTCCTCAGCTCCTTTCTGAAAGTTGCTATTCACTGTCCACTTCCATTACTCTGTCTCCAAAGTTGGTTTTCTTGGTGAAAACATTATGCAGTTCTTTACTGTTCCAGTTGCCTTTTTACTAATGCCTAATTTCACTCTTTGGTTTGCTTTGCCTGAGTACTTCCCCCTTTATCACAGCTTTCAGCATAGGTTCTTCTCTTTCAGAGGCATACTTATGTAAACAGTTCTTTGCAATAAGGACACAGTCACACTTATCATGCTTCTACCACTTTCAAACCTTTTAAGGTAAAGTCTGTCTACATCACGTCTTTTGTAGAAAATACTATGAACAGTAAAAAATTTCTTTGATTTCCCATCAAGCTCTTACAAACAAGCAACTGGGCTAGCAAGCCAGCTAAGCTTAGTGCTGGTCCCAAGCCCAGATAGATGGGAAGGATTACTCATCAGGAAAGGCATCCAGAGGATAAAAATTCTTGCACCAAAGAAGATGATGGAAGACAGAAATGAAATGGCTCCCAGTCCCCAACAGCCCTTGAATGGGCAGGGGATGCAAAGTGTCCCCAGGTTGAATCACCATGCACACATAGGTGGAGACAGAGGTGTGTTTAAGGTGTACACTATAAATGTGGGAACATTGCTGGGTAGGAGTTGTGAAGTTGTTGAGATGCTTTGAAGAAGGAAAGTTGACTTATGTTGTTTGCCCTAATGGACCCTAATGGAGTAGTTTAATGTGGCAAAAGAGCAGAGAAGTTATTTTCATAAGAGAATGAAAATATTTATTGAAGAGACAGACCCTGTAGAGAGACTGGTAATTATATATTACAAAGGATGAGATAGAAAGTTCATTGAACAGCATCATCATCATCATCATCATCATATTCGGTTTANACATAGGTGGAGACAGAGGTGTGTTTAAGGTGTACACTATAAATGTGGGAACATTGCTGGGTAGGAGTTGTGAAGTTGTTGAGATGCTTTGAAGAAGGAAAGTTGACTTATGTTGTTTGCCCTAATGGACCCTAATGGAGTAGTTAAATGTGGCAAAAGAGCAGAGAAGTTATTTTCATAAGAGAATGAAAATATTTATTGAAGAGACAGACCCTGTAGAGAGACTAGTAATTATATATTACAAAGGATGAGATAGAAAGTTCATTGAACAGCATCATCATCATCATCATCATCATATTCGGTTTAGCATGAGAAATGGAAAAGCCATTTGACCATCTGGAGTAACAAGTGACCTGTTAAAATATACTGGAGAGGTGAGAAGGTATGCATTGTTAAAAATTTTCAGAGGAATGTTTACAGAGGAACAAGTCAAGAGTGATGTACCAAGTTTAAAAAGTACAGAGGATTGAGGCAGTTAGAACATGGAATGAAGATTTGGGAAAGGGTACTAAATGAAAGGTTAGAGGAGCCATGGCTTAATGGTTAGTGCAACTGTACCACAACCAAGAATTCTGGGTTTGATTCCCTGAGCAGGCGACTTTGGAACTTCAAAAAAGAAAAAGCCATTGGTTGGCATCAGGAAGGGCTAAGATATTCCTCACTGCCAAATCTCGCCAAGTCTCTGTGAAGGGCACTGTCTGAGCCCCAGTTACTGGGGGAAATGATGTTAAAACCAAAAAAAAAATAAAAATGAAATCTTAAGAAAGATTGTAAGCATCAGCATAATCACTTTGTATTTATGGAAGGAAGATCAATGACAGATCCCATATTTATGCAACTGCAAGAATGGTTTGGTGAAAAGAAAAAGAAAGTTGTATCACATTTTTTATTTTATTTAGAGAAGGCTTTTGATAAAGTACCCAGGTCTGCCATACAGTAGACATTGGGGAGACAGAAGGTGCCAGAGAAATTGATGAGATTGGTGATGGCTTTATACCATGAGTCAAAGTCAATGGTAAAAGTGGCAGGTGAAACATCCAGTGATTTTTATATTGAAGTAGGCATATATCAAAGTTCAGTACTGAGGCCACTGTTTTTCATTATGGTGATGGAGGAAGCAATAAAGGACAGGATAGGTGATCCATGGAAGCTGTTATATGTAGATGATCTGGTGTTGACTTATGATACTAAGGAGGAAGTGGTAGAAATTTTCAAAGAATGGAAACTGAAAATGGAAAGAAAGGGACTGAAGGTAAATATGAGCAAAACTAAGATGGTGGTAACAGGGAAGATTTCCAGTGAGAAGTAAGAGGTGGGCAGATATCCATGTGGTGTATCTGGATGTGGAATTGGAGTGAATTCAATAATGTGTTCCACCTTTAATAAATGGTGTCACAAGTGATGCTTTGAGTTGGACAGCTTGAATAGTGTAACCAACTTTTGTTGTACAACAGTGCTGGAGGGAGACATGAGACTCAAGGAACTCTGCAGAGGGAGTTCAGTGAGGTGAATGGAGAGATGGTTGAGGAAGTTGAATATTTTTGCTACCTCAAAGATTTGTTTCATTATGAGGGTGGAATGGAGAGAAGATTGAGAGCTAGAGTGGCAGAAGTTGAGAAGGTCAATTGTGATGGTTTGTCTTGTTGTCAGGAAAGATAAAGATGGTGCATCAGCTAGAGTAGTAGATGTTGTAGTACCAGGCAGACAACTACTTGGTAGAATAAAAATGACTTGGCAAAAGAACATGGAAAGGATGCTTAGATCTAGGGATGTACAAGAGAGTGATGCTAAGGACAGAGGTTGATGGAACACCATCATCAACTGTCTCACCTCAGAGACATGGGAGAAGAAGATGTAAAAAGGATAAGATAAGATAAGAGATCAACCTCTTTCAGTTCAGTTAGATTCCATTCCAGAACAATTTCATTTGATTCATAAATTTGCCAAAATTACATTTTTCAGTCGTAGACACAAGTACATTTTTATCATATGAAGTATGTGGACATTTTCAATGGTTTTTAAACTGCCTATCTCTCAGGGCAATCATGGTAAAATTAGGCCTGGTTCACAATAAACATAGATTTTTTGCTACACTGAACAGTTGCTTGATAACGTATCTATTCATGAAAAATACACCATCCTTAATCAGTTCAACTTATAACTGTAACCACAATTGTGTATCAAGACAATGAAATCAATCAAAATATAATGAAAATCAGTAAAACAAGCAAAATTATGCTGTTATGGCCTATGCAGGGTGGGTAGGGTGGGCGGTAAAACTGTTGATTCAAGTTATGAGCTTTTTTTTAGTTTAATGTCAGTCATGATATACAAAGTATCAAATTACTGCCAAATCATTATTAACAAGGGCTATGATGAATGCCACATATGGCTTTTAAAAATTATTCTGTGTTTTGAATAATCAGAATGCACCCAATTTCTGTTTGTGATTATTCTTGAGCTTTCAAGTGAGTACACAATTGTTCTTGCTTGTTTACATTGAATCCTTCCCAGCAACCAATCCCTGATCATGAACTGCAGGCTTATTAATGGTTTCAGTTTATCCTAACAACCAAGACATAGTATTTTGAAAGCTTTTGGAAACTTAAGAAAGCTGACAGTCTTACTTCAATATGAATAAACTTCATTACACTGATCCTAGACTAGATGTTTTTTGTGACTGTTTCAAGAAAGAGATTCACAAGATATAACCAATGAAAAATACTTAGAGAAAGAGAACTTATCCCCTGAACCAATTTCATCCATTTTGTCATCACTTTCACTGAGTAAAAGATGAAGTTCCTGCTTAGTGCCATATTTGTGTTTTCCAGTACAGTGATCAGCTGATTTCAACAGGAGCAATATAGACTCTGTCATGTTTAGGTCAATCTCAAATATTTTATAAAACAAGTGTTCTGTAAGCCTCACAAATCTGTTGCCTATTGAATACATAATTTATCAAAGTTGAGAAACAAAAGCAAAATAATGCGTAGTGGGACTGACCATAACCAGCCCCAGCAGTGAAAGGGTTAAATCATCCATGAAAAGTAGATAATTTATCTTTCCCAATCCCTGATCATGTCCAGCTTTTACTTCATGTAAAGCAAAAGACATTGGGATTAAACTAATTATAAATAAAAGTAGTGATAAACTGTCTCCTTCAATAATTCCTTGCTTTACTTTTACGTCCTCTGGTGACACTCCACATGGTGTTAATTCAGTACTCTAGTTCTTTATGCTATTTTTATGTAAAGTTTTGAGGTTAGTAGCCACTTCAAAGATCACAAGTCACTTCAGTAGCAATGAGTGTGGCACCATATCAAAGGTCTTTTATTGTTGATCCATCCTGTGGCTACTCCAGAGTGTCTTTGCTTACAGTTCTTAATCTTATCCATCAATAATTAATCTGTAGTTTCACAGCTTCCCTTACAACATTCCCATAGCTCAACAGGCAGCAGGTCATTCATTTTGAGATGGTCAAAAATCTCTTAGATAAAAGCCCATTGAATAGCTTCCAGGGTAATGAAAGGCAGTTAATGGGCTTATAGTTGGTTACATTATTTCCCTTATATTTATCCTTTATTACCAGGACTGTTGTTCCCTTATTTAACCAGTCTGGTACATAACCTGATGTCAAGTAATCATTGAACAAGGAAAGAGTGAAGAGCTATTAAGCTCCTAACCTAGTATCCATTGACACAGTCTGACCTGGTTTCTGAACCTTTTAATTTATAAATTCAGATTAGCCAGCTGTTTTGTCATTAAGTCTACCAATGCCTTTCTTTAGTTCTCTGATTGGAGAATGCAAACATCATTTCCACCATAGTTTGTTTTTTCCTATACTTAGCATGTGTCCTACTACATAATCTCCTACTTTAACTTTTTGGGAGCTGAATTTATTGAATCCCTTTCACAATTTTAAATGCTCTGTTATCAAGACAGACTGAGAGAGTAAAAAACTCAGTGACTTGACTATAACTTTTCTTGTGTGAACATTATAGTTGCCCACCAAAATTGAACTAAAATTGACGTTTCTACGTCTCTCTTTGTACTTGAAATCACATTTAAAATACCCACCCCACGATATAATGACATCACAACTTATGACATCAACCATAAACATTGCCTCATAGATAAACATGAACATTGACTCATACGTACACATAAACATTGCCTCATACATAAACATAAACATTGCCTAACCCTTTTGCATTGCAATAATATACATTCCTACTCCATATAAGGACCCAAACAATCAGTGACATAATAATCCATTGAATAATCTGCTCCCTGTCATGAGGAAATTCTCCTCCTGCAGTTTCACAACTATTATCCATTTCATTGAATTTTAAATGTTCTCCAATCATCTTAATAGGTGTTGAATAACTATTACGTCAAAGATGCTATCAATACTGCTCATCTGTCAACCCATTTGATCTGTGAGAGATGTCCTGTAATCATTCCAGACATCCTCCCCTAGTCAATGGCTCATCACTTCTTTGTCCTCATTCTAATGCGCCTCACCTGAGTCTTCGGACACCTCCGTCGGACACAGCTTCGAGACCGGACGAACTTATTTGTTCCATTTATCCGCAACTTGACTGTTTGAACATGGCCGTCTCGTCTCGTAAGTACTCCAGGTATACATGTTAATGGCCACTCTCCACGTGGTGTGTCAGTAGAGGCTACCAGAACAACATATCCAACTTTTAAATCTTTGCTCGTACGATAACACTTTGATCTTCGGCCAAATGTTGGGATCCATACCCACATCCATCGGTGTCAGAAGTGACGAAGAAATTCTTGAACTCTTCACCAGCACTTCTTTGGGTTGTAGGTAGTATCATCGACGGATGACGGAGCTAACTGCCCACAAGCTTGTCAATATAGAAAATGGTTCGGCGTCAAAGGCAGGTAATTGTTTTTTATTAGATGTCTGAAATGTCAGTGGACGAGAATTTATCAAACTTTTGACACCCTCAAATGCTGTAATCATCTCTTCGTCTGTGACATCTGCGTTCCCCAGGATGGCGTGGATGGGGTTCTTCGCAGACTTATCATACTCTCGTGCACTTCACCGAAACGTGGTGCAGCTGGCGGGTTGAAATGCTACTGAATCCCTTTGTCCGCTGCAAACTTTGGTATTTATTCTGATTCATAGGATCGAGAAGCTCTTTTATTTCATTGACTGCACCAACAAAGTTTGTGACATTATCAGAAAGGGCTTCCACAGGAGTACCACGTCAGCATGTCATCGGGTAGAAGGCATTTAAGAACGTAACTGTAACCAGATGATAAGCCACTTCCAAATGTACAGCTCTCATATCAACACAGGTGAACAGGCATAAATATAGTTTTGTCCGCTTCCGTCCATGACCCTGAATAATGATGAAGGGACCCGCATAATCTACTACGGATCCGGCAAAGGCACGAAGAGGCAGCTCCACACGAATTTTCGGAAGTGGTGCCATTATATGCCGAGCCATTTTTTGCCTTCTTTCGGTTGTAACCTTAGCATTCATTTTCCAGTTGTCGAATTTCCTTTCGAGCATGAATTATCCAAAACCGTTGTGTCGGCATTGATGATGTGTGGTTTGTCCCCACAGCATGGCCAGCTTAATCATGATAGGAGGAAAGAACCAGCTTTGTGACCCATTCGTTTCTTGGAAGTATCACAGGAAACTTCACCTCGTTTGTTAAGTACTCAGCATAGCGAAGTGTAGTATTTGCTCTGATCGCATCATCTTCATCAAGAAAAGATTCGAGTGAAGCCAGCTTACTGTTTTTTGACACCAGCTACACTCTACACTCAAAAATGATGCTACTGTATTTTGAAAAGCAGACCTTGACTTTAAATAGGAAAGATTGGAAAGAAATTGCATGCAGATTTGCTCATGGCAGAAACAATTTAAACATCAAATACCAAGTCCACTTCCAGACAAAAACATCAGGTTCTCTTCCATGCATCAGGGTAATGATTGCACGAAAAGTTAATTCTAAGGAAATCATTAATTGATTTTTCTAAGATGAAGACCTTCGATGTATCGTTTTAGGTTTTCAAGTAATGGAGTTATACAAACTCTTTGATGTTTAGGTTGATCAGTAGGTTAATTTCATTTTTTTTATCATCTGGAATAAAGTTAGAAAATACTAGTTATTTCATTGCTTGTATGTTCTTTGTACAATATCTTCAAACAAAAGGGGGACTTTGGTAACATTTAAACAGGATTTAAGAAATAGAAAGATTAAAAAAGCTCAGGATTCCAGTTGTCTCTGATGTGTTGCCCTTGTGCTTTGGGTTCACCAGGCAAAAAGGCTGTAAGGCTGATCTAGAGAAGACTCAGAAATGCTACAGAAAATAACGGTGATGCTAAAAGTGAGATGAAATTCAGAAAATGGCACCATTCATTTATAAAACAATTGTTTTCAATTAGGCCAACAAGCAAGGCTTAAAGATTTCCAGCAGACATTATACAAAAGGTACAGTGGTTCATTTTGTTTAAAGTTGCTACAAGAGAAACATTATCATTGGAGGCAAATACGGGGGTATGATGAAGCAGCTGTATGGCTTGATAGTGTGGAAAGCTTGAGAAATAATACTGGCCTATCAGCTTGAATTGGGATGCAGCCCAATACTTGTATTTTGCTGTAATAGCTTGTCATTGCATTTTAACAAACATTTGTTGGTCACAACAAAGTTTTGGAAACATTATGGAAGGGTGGAGCTGTTTCTCTTTTGATTTATTCACTACTGTGGTGCTCATGCACTGAAGAAGAAGGATACTATTCTCTCGTCAGAATTTGGCTTTGGCTTTCATACATGGTTATGCCAATTAAAGGAATGGATTATGATGGTGATGGTGCAAATCATAATAGACTTATACAAGCTACAGTTGCAGAATGGGTACCATTGACCAAACTGATGTTTTAAAGAGCATGACTGCATAATAACGTCCTTCATTTGTATCCTATAAACGAATTAATCAAAAAAGCCAAAAAGAACTTACTTTTCACACTACCTATCACAATGTATCATTTTTAACGAATATATGTATTGACTCGTTAGTCTGCCACTTATACCGAAGATAGAAATTGGCCACAGTACTTCCAGGGATGTGGTAATTTGTTGATTTAACCACTTGACTGCCAGTGCAAAATTATATTTATAAGGATTTATATTTTAATAGGTATAGGGATGCTGTTTTATAGTAAATGAGACTTGGTGATCATCTCAGTTACACAGTCAGATATTTCTTAAGGTTTTATATCCTATTATGCATTGTTTCTCCCTTTATTTTTTCAGGATCCCATTACTGAAATCGACGGAACACCGTTGCGAGATTTCTTTACAGTTTTGAATATCAGTCAGCATTACAGTAGCGAGCAGGTTCTCAATATATATTGTTTTTCTATTGTGAAAAGCTGGTTTCTCCTAACAAAGAAGATAGGGATTATTTCAGTGTTGAAAAGTGAAGATTTTCAGAAGTATCAGCCACAATTTTCTCACGGGAGTCCAATTCCAAGACTGATTGGAAACAGTCAGTTTTTTGACAATGCGTCATCAACAGATAGTGGGTCCCAGGGCAGCTCTTCAATTACATCTTCAATGTCATCACTTCATAGCTTTCTTTATGTTGACGACACCAGTTCGAGTGGTCTAGATATACCACGGAATGATGTATCTGTTGACAGCCTTTCATATATCAGGCCCGCATCGGCTGCCATACTTAATTCCAGCCCATCAGAAGCGCCACAGATCCACCAAGCTGCGCGATTTGGCATTAGTTTGGATACTGCTTTGCTTAAGTACTGTAAAAGGGTCATTTCACAATATGAAAGATTACCGAAGCAACAGGGAGCGTTTGATATTGCTAGATCAAGTTGTGTCGAGGCCTTAGAAATCCTGACACTGCTGTGTAAGGAGAACGAAGCACTAGTTCATCATGTCTTTCCAGAAATCAAAAGACTGCATTCTAGGATCGTACTAACTCCTGGGCAGTTTAGAGGAATTTTTACATCTGTCCTTCAGTTTTTTATCACCAATCATGAAATTGCATTATATGATATTAATGAGTCATTGTGCCTTTATTTGCAAGAAACACCTCTTAAATATTTTGATGATGCCTTTGTTAGTTTTGAATATGTCGACTTTTGCTTTCGAAATAGAGTGCATTTTGAGAATAATCCAAACCCACTACAGAAATATTTTCCAAGTATCTTAAAAATACTAGCATGGCATCCAAGGACGTTTATTAAAGAGTTTGTTCACATTTTGCCAGTTCTTATCAGCGAAGAAAATGCTGTAGAAATGTTGAATACCTTATTGGATTTGCCAGCCGTTTCTTTGGTTCTGGAATTTGTTTACCAGAAGAAATTGTCAGAAACTGGTCAGCTGCAGTCAAGTTGGAATTTAGGTGATTTTCCCGAATTTCCTGTGACAGAACAACAGTTCCTTTTCCAGTATTTGATAAGAAAGGAGTCTCAACCAGAGTATTCAATAAAAAAACTAGAGCATTTTTATAAAGCAATTAAAAGTCGTATATCTCTTGCGCGTGTCGGAATAACCTGTCAAGTCATTCCGGTTTTACTAAACGTGTTTTTCAATACGTTGAGTACGAAAGGGGTGGATCACTCCAGGACACAAATTTTTCCTACACTTTGTGAGAGGCTATATAAACTTTTGCCTATTTATCAGTATCAAAATGAAGTACAGAAAGTTCTGTCTGTTAGAGGAAAGGACCTTTGTCTTTATGCACCTTCCTACGTTTCTAATTATCAAAAGCAAATAGTTACTGTGGTACAGAAAGCAAGGGATAAAGAAAAATCTCTTTGTATTTTAAATAGTTTTTATGATATTATTGGTAGCTGTGCTTCACTTGATGTTGTCTGTTCTTTGGAAGAGATATTGAGATATTACGAATTATTGGAAAGCAATATATTTGAAGTTGCTGAGTCATTTGCTGGATCCATAAGTATTCCTTGTAGTGGTAAAACAATATCTGTTTTGTTATCCGCCTTTGCAAAGCTTTCTACTAGCACTCAGGATCTTGTGCCACGTACCATTCTTTGCTTATACAAATTTTCCTTAAATACATTTGATAAAACTAACAGTCTTCTTACAGCGGAGGAATATAGTGTTGTTATGGAGAGGTGTCAGGAATTGTTAAGTGTCTTGCATATGCCGAATGTTTCCCAAAATGTTTTATGTAGCAGTAAACCAATAAAGCCATGGCATTTGGACAAAAATACGTCTGTTCTTTTGAAAGTCCATGCTGTGACGAAAGGGAGGGGAAAAGCTGATGATTGATTTTAGAAAAGCAGACTTTGTAGACTAAATTTTGGCGCAGATACCATTGTTGTATAGAATGTTGGTACGTCGAAAGGAAATGCTGAATTAAAGGTTAATTTTGGTAAATAACTCGGGATAGCTGTATATTAAATCTGAGTTGAGGAAACTACTTAAGACACAGTCATGTTACCCTTTTGCATTACCAGGGAACCGTAACATGAATGATTTGCGTACAAATAACAACTTGGTTGGAACTTTGTAAAAGTTCGGAGTTAAAATTATTCAGTAGAATTTTACAAATGTAAAATGAAATATGTAAATTTACTTTTGAAGATACCTGTACTTGAAATACCAGACCGAGCCTCCAAAGCTCCCAATAGGGGGGATTCTTTATTGACTAATTTCATCGTTGGTCTGTCCTTTGGCAGATAAAGGATGAATTATTTCTAGATAGATTCCCCACGTGATAAATTGGTCATGTTGCATTACATTATTTACACAGAACCACTTTTTCTTTTATTTTTGCCCATTTAGGCTTGATTGCTTTGGGAGTAAAAGGGGCCAGCATCCATGATCACCGTACACTTTTACCTTGCAATGTCTCCGCAACATTTAGGCAATCACATATTTTTGTAGTATAAATATATATATATATATATATATATATATATATATATATATATATAAAGCTTTCGATTCGGTTATCCGTATTAAAGTGCTCAATACATAAATGCAGAGCGTAATATAAGATATGATAAGTTGGAAAGAATAAAAAAACTACACAGTCCATTTCGACAAGCCTGTTTCGTGATTTTATTCACTCTTCAGGAAATGTAAAACTAAAAATAAACCAGGTGCGCTTTATATCTTATTTACAAATATTTTCGATACGCTTAAGTATTTATTAACAAAAGTTTTTTCCTATGTCGGCAAGAAGATACAAGTTCGTTTCTTTTGTTCAGAGTAGCTAAGTGTGGGCGGTAAATAATGAGGTATTTTTCTTTTATGCAAAGGTTGCATCTTTTGTTCGAGTTATTGTAGGGTCGGTTTGTTGAAAGGATTCTCCAATATATTGTATGGTCTATATTTGCGTCTGTTAATGTCCAAATGTATTTACTGAGTTCCGTCGAGTTCCTGTATTTTTTGTTTCGAAAAGATGAGATGTGACTTCTGTACCTGGTTTTGAATTCGTTTTCTGTCAGTCCTATGTATGTTTCAGTGGTGTTGTTGTCTGTACGTGAAAAAGTGTCATTTTGAAAATCTTTTGGACGGCAAAGGAAGTATGACCCAAACAGATTTTGTAACGTCAAGGTTAAACGAATATGGTGTAGTCAAGAAAATGAACAGTTCTTAATGGGTGGTAGTCTTTAGAGGATATATATATATATATTTAAAATGTTTTATAATTTTAACAATGAAGGGTAAAACAAATAACTGAATGTAATTCGGGATAATTGTCATCATCAATAGTGCCCAAAATAAAGACGTGTCTAGAATTGAATTTTGGTTGTCACAATGTTTTGACCCCAACGGGAAAACTCTAGAGGAAGTAACTTTATTGGTCCGCCCCCTTCACTACAATCTTTTGCCCCATTTACCCCCAGGGTAACCTATATTTTACACTTTTAAGAACTAGGTTTACTAACCAGAGTATTGCCAATTTTTGTATAGTAAAAGATTATGCCAGATATTAAGTCCCAACAAGCTTCGATAATTTATCCGATAACATGATGCCTTTTCGGCACGCGCAAGCATTAATTAAAGAATGTTGGCGTCATTTGATAGCTACACCATTAAATGCCTATAAGTTGCTATAGAAACATCAAATAGTCTTCCTTGAAGATGCATTTGATTAGCAGATGATTACATCATAGTTCGAATTTTGTATCATTCCCATAACATGATTGCAGGTTTAATCTGAGTTTTGCATTGGTTTAACATGTTATTCAGTGACTTTACTTTCTCAACTCGGACAAAATCCATACCCAGTCACACGTTTTATTTAGATAGTTATTTACTGTGCGCATTTAGCGTCTTGTTTTGGATTAAGGCTGTGAATGTGTATGGAGACTATTTGTAGACTTATAAAGTGTTTCCAAGGAATATCGGCCGCAAATTGTGTTGGAATAAGAAGTCTTAACAAATTGTTTAAATCTTCCTTTAAATTCTCTATAAAGTGATGTTTTTATCTGATGCTATCAGATACATGTAGGAAACAGTGATAAATTTGTTTTCCTTTAAGGTTTTGATGTGAAAAATCAAAATACAGCATGGATTTGTTTTACAATAAGTTGGGTTTTTTCAGAAGATGCTACGAGTTATCAGTATAATTGTGAAGATAGTTTGTGCCACGAGGAGGAAGACAATGACGACATACAGATAGGCAGAGAGGTTGTCGAAGAGGTTAAGGAGTTTTGTAACCTTCGTGGCCTACTGGACACTCAGGGAGGAGTTGAATGAGATGTAAGGAGTTGAATGAGATGCGAGTCTCTGCTGCATGGGAGAAGTGGAACCAGATTGCCAGCCTTCTAGTAAAGAGGAGCCTACCATTGAAAAATAGAGGACGAATTTATGAGGCATGCATCAGGTCGGTGTTATTGTATGGCTCGGAGGGCTGGCCAATGATGGATAGATTTAAGACAGTGCTGACAAGCTGTGATAGAAGAATGCTCCAGTACATGTCAGGAGTAACTTGGCAAGACAGTATCAGTAGTGAAGAGGTGGCAAACAGATGTGGAGTGGAACCATTGGAAACAATGCTGAGAAGAAGAAGACTGCGATGGTATGGTCACGTCAGAAGGAGAGATCTGGAGGACCCCCTTGGAAGAAATTTGAACCTAAATGTAGAAGGAAGGTGACCACCTGGGCGACCGAAGAAAAGCTGGAGGAAAACAGTTGAGGAGGATATGAGACAAATGGGTGCCAGAGAGGAAGGTCTAATGGTTAGAGACAGATGGAAGAGTCTCGTGCACCGTCGAACCCCATAGCTATGGGAAAAGAAGACTCTAAGTCACCACACCAGCTATTTTGAATTTATCGAATCGCAACAGGATTGGCCCTATGTGGGTGATTTCCATTTATAGTTTGTGTTTAAGATGTTTTTTATTAAGACAGAAAAAGAACACGTTTTCAATTTCTACCATCATAATAAAACGATTTCCAACATTTTATAAGCACACAGGCATAATCTTTTGCAACCGGTGATGGCAATTGATTTCAACCCCCGTAAAGGGCAAAGGGCCACACAAGAATTACGTAATCAGGGATACGTCAGTGCAGACACTTGCCGACAAGAAGACAAAGAGGAACAAATGTGTTGAAATGTTATGTGAACATATATTAATTTAAATAAATTATTTACAATTTGGTAGTGATGTACACAAACTTTCACCTTCGGACGGTACTTTCCAAAAAGTCTTTTAAGTCATACCTGCTTGAGTTGTTTCATTTACCCACAAACAACTAAAGATAAAATTTTAATTCTTGTAGTTTGCTGTATGTGTTTATGATTGTAGGATACTTGTAGAGAACTCTTTATAATTCACAATGAGGGCATTAGAAATTTCGACCTGGTGCGTAATTCGAATTGTCATTGATTATCCATTGCTAAAATTGAACTTTGGAATTGCATGTGTAGCAGCACCCTGCGAGCATTCTTTTGCATCATCCGACGGACTGTAAGAGTCAACGCGAAGGAATAAGTAAATTCCTTTAGAGTAGAAAGAGGTTTTTCTTGCTCAGTATTCCAAGGAACACCCTGGTCTCTGTTCGTACTACCGAGCATCACTCCCTTCTCTTTCTGGTACAGATTTCATTAGAATAGTCTCAAAGACACAGCAGTTATTTATGGGACGAGCAACAAATTGTTTAAAAGGAAATATAGTCAACATAAGAAACGACTGGTCTTAGGGTAATAAGGAAGAGTATCTGCAAATCTAAAAGCCAAGATAAGAAAGGTAAGAGCAGTGCTACTTGACTAAGTGAACTTCTGGAGGCCCAGATGAAACGTTAATTGTGGCACTTCAAAGTAATTACGGTCAAAGAAGAATGGTGGAACCAATAGCATACACTTTTGTTTGGGTAATATTTTACTAATCAAAGGACAATAGGAAAGGGGGAAATGTGAAGATTAAATAACTCCAGAGTAGGTACATTTTGAGTCCATTAAAGTTTCTTTCATCGTCTCGAACCCAGGTCCAGTGGTTTAGTGTCGTTTTTTGGCTTTAGATTAGCCATAAAGGTAAAGCAGTATAAATGAATTTAAACAATTTATAAGAATTATCAAACTACAGGTCAGCCCGTTCATTTTTTCCCAGAAAATCACAAATTGATGTGTTTAAAGTGACATACAGAGCTGGAATCATCTAAACCAAAACATCTATTTTTATTTTATCGGGTTTCCTGTTAAAGTCCTGTGGTTACCCATTTTCAAAGAAAAGCCCTACTAGAAATAATACGTTAACGTACACTAATCAAACCAGTGTCTATGGCTTTCATGCTCTATCAACATTGCTTCAGGGGTTGAGGTCTCAAAGGGATTAGTCTCGCAACCCAATCTTGCACATAATATCGCTTTTTTTTCTTCTGAAGTCCCTGTCATTGGATGTATAAAGTCTACAAAGATTCAAATGCGTAGATTTGGATCTACTTTTTTACTTGGCAGAAAGAGATGCTTACGACGTCGCGATCTATGAATTTATTCACACAAGACATAACTCAGCCTGGGTTTTTTTTGTTTGGTGATGGGTTACTCTGACAAAACTTTTGGAAACTGAGTAAAACCGTTCAGAGTGGTCTTGTAGGTAAAAAGTGGTACTTTTCTGTACACAGAGAAACATATTAAGCACTCAGTGAGGCTGAATCACATTTTCATTAAGCCTGGTTATTATTTGATGAAACATTGTGATAATCTTTTTCAGATAAAACATTTTTCTTCGTAGCATTTTCAATGCAGCCCCCTGTACAAACCCTAAGCCATTAAAATATCAAATATTTAATCCCTTTAATCTTAGAAAATAAAGTTTTTCAACATCTTCAGTAATAAAATAATAGTAATGATAATGATAATAATAATAATAAAAATTTTAATTAACAAATAAATTGAAATAACCAAAAGGTGACGACTAAATAATATTAATGCCATAGAAGCTCTCACTTTCATCATAAAAGAAAGGAGAACAAACTTTTAAAAAACGATTAAGATGTAATCAGTATATTCTCTGATCTCTAATCATGTTTCTGCTTTCAGCCTTAGTCTTCTAGCTGCAGCTGTAATTGTTAGTCTGTATTAGCACTTCTGTCTTTGTAGATAGCTAAAACTCAAGTTGCTTTTTTTGTGTTTTTCAGATATTGTAATTGCCTGAAGATGACAGTTATGTCGAAAAATATTTGCATCAAGCTAAACCTTGTTGGCTCCATTTATTCATACCAAACTTTTGTTGATAAAATGCCAAGCAATCTGAATTTCCAAGAGATTTAAAAATAGAGCTTGCAAGCACTGTCGACACCATAAGAAAAACTATGCAATATCAAATTTATGTAAATAAAATGAATAAATAGTTCCACTTAACGATGTATCAATAAATGTAATACATTTATGCTGTGTTCTTTTTAATTAAATATGCATTTGTATGGCTTTTTTATATTTGAGCACAGAATTGGAAAAGAAGTGGGGAACAACGGAAGGAAAAATATATTGAGAAGGAAAAAGATATGATAGTACCATTGTTTACCTCAGGTCTCTGAGTGATGACTTGCAGTGTGTAAAAGACAGATAGCAAAATAAACCAATATAAGAAGAAGAAGAAGAAAAAGAGAGAAAAGAATGTGATGAATACTACTACTACTAATAATAATATAACATTTTACATAGAATTTAACATCCTTTTATTGATAACTAATTTAACACGTTAATTAATTTAAACATCAACAAATTAAGACAATAATTCAATTAGTTAATAAACTAATCAGTAAATCAAAAATTAAATCTACGAAGAAGAAACTGGAAATCAAATCATATCAGAACAATTAGTCTAAATTTTAAATGATAAAACGATGCAGGAAAGTTCATTGACTTAACGCCGTGCTTCTTACAGAGTCTGCATTTTCCTCAAGAAGAAATTCGAATCTGTTGTTGTCGATATTGGTGTGATTGATTACCTTTGTTTAAACAATTCAAAACAAAGCTGATTACTCCTGGAGCTCCTAGTAGGAAAAGGAAGACCTTTGGATTTTTATCCTTAATTGTTTAGTCCCACGAGGATTTTCAGTGACGTTTAACAAATGTTTTACTGCCCTTCTTTATAAATTGGCTAGTTGGCCTTCCTGTTAAATACATCCTTGGTTCAGGAAACTTAAATTCTACACCAACGGAAAAAAAAATTTGAGGCTTCATGAGGACCGTCAGATTAACAGGAAGGTGAAACGTATAAAAAGTTACTGGGGTTTCATCATTACATCTCTTAATTATTTTTGTAATCCCATAACTCATGAGAAATAAATTTTATCCAACGTCGTAAAATGTGTCCAGGCTGGCTGAGTCAGAAATAACCAAAATGTCGAAAATAAGTAGCATTTAGACGATCCAAAATAACATTTATTGGTCAGGTTGCAGGAAGTACGGGTATTGGACATGATATATTAGCAGGAATAGTAGAAGGAAATAGAAGAAGAGGAAAACCGAAGACAAGAATAGCTGATAACATCAAAGAGATGACTGGAATGACGATGGCTCAGATGCTGAAAAATTCAAGAGACCAGGAAAAGTGGAGGAGAATTGTTGGGCGTGCCACGGCGGATCATGATCATGATCCGCCGTGGAAACGATCCAAAATAACACATCACTGAAAAAAAGTATACAGCTTACTACTTCAAAAGCTGTCTTGTTTAAACGTATAATTTTGACAAAGCTAAATGATCTTTAGTCAATCATCACTGAAACAAACAAATCTTACTTTGATATCGGAAACAGAAGTTTTAACTTTTTTGAAAATGTGTCTCTTAAATATGATCGTTAAGAAATATTCCTATGATATGGACACGCCAACAAAATATCGGGCATTGCAAAAACTGACCTCCATGGCACGGTAAAAGGAGACTGAAAATAAGAAAAGACGGTGTAGTAATGTTAAGACGTGGAAGGGTCTTAGGTTCACAAAATCACAAGCTGAAGCTTGGGACAGGAAGGAATGGCTACCAAATCCCCACACAATGCCAGCACGACAATGTTGTCAAGGAACAGGTGAGGTGCGGTGAGTCTATGGATTAACCAGCCCCAAGGATAATATGTTTAATAGGAAATCTTTACTTGACGCTTTCTAATTAACTAACAAAGGTACCCGGCGCCGCCCGAGACACCTACCGAGGTGGCTACATTAGCATTTATTGATTTCTGTTGCAGCAAACACGTAAATTTGGACTAATGTAATCAACCCTCGTATTTTGGGGGTCTCTTAAAAGCTTTTATTACAATCATTTTTAGATTGTAGATCTCTACCTCTAAAGACAGCCCAATCTGAGCCTCTTTTTAAGCCCTGGCAGTCGGGCAAGTGGTCACACCAAAAAATAACGTAGTGAATATGCAGGTTATGGCTACAAATAACTCGACATTAAAACTGTCTGGTTAAACTATTCTTTAATTGTAGGTCTTTGTCTTTATAAATTAACCACACGACCACGTTTTTACCCTCAATGCCCCTTGTGATTACACCGAACAATAACATTAGCCTGTGTTAAAAGTAGAGCTGCACAATATTCTACATCAAACTCAAGTTTTCAACTTTGCTGCCTCAAATTTTTTTTTCACAATCTTATATTGCAGGTTTCATATATATATATATGTATATATTTAAAAGAAGGAGGGCGAAACGGGTAGTCTAAGGCCGTGATACTTTTGTTAGAGGTTAGTGGACAGTGATCGCGACTCTTTTCCACTGTACCAAAACTGACAGACAATACTTCCTTTCAATCCAACAGTAAACAAATCTCGACGAGTCCTTCGCCTAATCTTCAAATATCTTAACCCTGACATTTCAACCCTACATTTATGTGATTTACAAGGCAAACGTAAGTGAACTTCCTTCTCTTCTTCCCAGTCATAAGATAACGCTAGGTGACCTTCGACCAGTGAGTCATTATACGATTTTCTACTTTTAACATTAGCTAGTGAAGTATTCTATTGACCTTCGTAGTCACCTGAGAGGAGAATTCGATGAATATTATCATTCCCCGTGATGATGTAACAAATTTCTACATGCCCATCTGCACATTTTTATCTCTGCCACTTTCAGTCTCTTGGTATCCCAGACACTGAGTGGCAGAGTTTCCAGTCCATATAGCATTGCTGGTTGCACTAGCATCTTGTATATTTTACCCTTCACCTTTGGTGCAATTCTTTTGTCGCAAAGAACACCAGTCACTTTTTTCCAGCTGTTCCAGCCACATTGGATTCTTTGGGAAACCTCCGCACTCACTCCACCATCTATTTGCCATCTCTTTACAGTTTTATCATCTTCCAGCAAAACTTTGCCATCGCTATCCTTCATCAGCTTTATCTGATAAACGTCTTTCGAGTTTTTGTTTCGTTGCTTCGCCATTCTCACTACTTGTTTCTGTCCCTCCATGGCATTCAAACCTTCGTAGAGCTGTTGGTATGCTCCAGCCTTAACAATAGCCACATTTCTTTTAGTCTCTATCTTTGCCGCCTTATAGGCCCCCTTTTTCTGGTCTGTGTTTTCCCTATCTAGGACTTTTTTTGCAGCCTTCTTCCTCCTGATGCACTCCTGTACTCCTCGTTCCACCACCATTCTCTTTTCCAGGTTTACACTTTACTGATGACCTAACATATCTTCATCCAGCCTTGTTAAGTCTTTGGTAACAAACTCCCAACTGTGGGCCCCTTGTATCTTATCCTGTGTCTTTCACCTTCTCAAAGCAAGTATTCGTGATTCGGAGGCTGTGACTCACTGCACTGCAAAGTTCAAAGTTTGTCTCCTACGTCATTGCTCGTCCCAATTCCATATCCTCAATGGTCTCTTCCTTCCTGTTGTTTTTATTTCCCCAATGGTCATTGAAATCTCCTCCGATCCAAAGCTTCTTACTACCTGGTATCTCTTCCAGTTCCTAATTCAGTTCTTTCCAGAATTTCTCCTTTCCCTCTGAAAAACATCCCGACTGAAGTGCATACATTGTCATGATGTTCACAATCTCATTATCTAACTCTACCTTCATCCAGATGATCCGGTCTGATCTCCACTTCACACTCAGAATTTCTTTATTCATTGTCGTCCAACATGATCTCCAAGCCATTTCGTTTACACAGATGTAGAATAACTTGAATCTGTTTCCAATTTCTCTTCCCTTGCCATCCTTTATTTCATCTCCTGGACACACAAAATACTGATTTCTAATTTTCCCATTAAATCTACTATTTCCAGTCCTCTTCTTGTCATACTCCCAACGTTCCATGTGGCCACTCTGATGGGCCTCCTTTTGCCGCATTTACCCGTAATACGATAGCCATCGTCCATTTCCCACAGGTATACGGCAATGCTCTTGTGCGTCGCTTGAGAGGCACACCCTAGCCAGTCCTGGAAAATTAACAACTGGGCCCCCAGTTGCTCCGAGTCCACCCTAGGACAGTTTAACTTCCTGACGGAAGTCAGTAACATGGTGCACCACGGAAGTTGCAGGGTTGGGCTTACGGTGGTATGCTAAACTTTACAAGAGAGGTGTTACGCGTTCTGCCCCACCTTTCATCTTCAAGTAGACTAACAAAGCGGTATTCCGTCACCAGACATGACAAGTACAACTGGATTCAGAAGATGTAAATTAAGCACACCCAACGTCATTTGCACCAATTCATATTTAAAACATGACAAGATTTTTGTTAACCGTTATGACGAGGTTACACTAAAAAAATAGCTAAAAATCCTCAAACAAATTTCATTGATCGACAGGTTCACATTTTTAGAGCCGAAGAAAAGCACAAATAGTGGTCAAAACCGTAAACCGTGTTTAAAGCTGGCACAGGAAATTTTTAGAGATCAATAATATATTTTCATGAAACTACAGTAAAATGATATCAGACCGCCGTAATTGCTTATCCTTAAACTCCTTTCTTTTACTCAAGAAGGAAAAAATCCGTAAAGATATACCTTGTAATGTTTTCCTTGTTTTCCAAATTTATTTCCCAAGCGTCCATGGCCTGGCAATTACAAAATCATAGTTACGCCATTTGTCATTCTTTGAACCACGCCAATGGAATTATAGACTCGATGTCACTAAAGTCAGCCTCTCTTTCAAGGTGTAACTTTACTTCATCAAAGGGTCCGTGCTGCTTAATGTCGTGAGAATCGTAATTAACATGTAGGCTACACCAACAACATCTCTCCACCTTAGATTTAAAAATCATAGATCAGAAATCTTAAAAGGAATTAATACTTGTGAGTTGATTCGCCATTTTGTTGACAACACGTGACTTCCAAAGAGATTTAAATATTTTTGTTTTCGAAGACAGTCACTTGAAGAAACCGAACGCCTTTATAACGAAGACAAGTGGATTGCTCGTTCAGATATTAAATTTTCAAATGAAATGAACACGATGGATTATTTTTACTCACAAATTTACTCCATTTTTTTGTGACTTAACTTGTTTTGCTTGTATCCAATTATTCTATCACCTTCCAAAATGTCATTCATTATGGATCAACACCCCTGTATTCTGTTATGGTTTACATATTTTAGACATACTTAAATTCTATTAAAGTATATTTTATACTTGACAAGTTGTATTGAGGAAGGTTTTCAAATAAGCTGAAACGTTTTAAAAAAAGACGTTATTAGCTGCGTGATTTATTTTAATTGTCAATTTTGGTCACGGAGTTGTAACTGGTGTAAATCCATCTGGAAAGAAGACTTTTCTATCTAACTTTTAGATCTATCTTTATCCTGCTTTGTGAGTGATTGAGTGCTTTTGGAGTGTTGTTAGTTAAATCAAATGAATAATGAAATACAAGGTTGTAATGTTGATTGCAAAAAAACAACAAGAAAACGATGCCTGAAAATTGGGTGGGCACAAAAATCGTGGTTTTCCATCTCTTAGTTTAACACTGAATAAAAACAATGAAAAAAAATCCCAAATTTTATTGTTCACTAGGTGCAGTCATAAAACTTAAAGAAGCTGAGATTACCTCTGCCATGCACAAAATAATATTTTTAACTGAAGAATAATGGAGAACAAGTGCATAATGATGTTGAACACAGGGAGTATAATTTGAAGGCGATCAACCGAAGTTTGTCGCAGTTTCGCAGGCCAAAATATTATTTTGAATTTTGAATACAATTTCCTAACTACACTGATTGAACTGCATAAAAATTTTGAATACACTCCATAAAGGTTGGCGAAAAAAACCAACAATGGAGTGGATTATGACAAAAAATTAATGGTTTGTATTTTTTTATTGTTCAGAATATCTGGTACAACAGATGGGACATCTCTTGATTATGCATCACGTGTGTATTCGATGTTTAATTGTTTCACACGCACATATTTACGCAAATTTTGTGTTAACTTTCATGGGTACCATCTTTGATAAATTTAGGAGATATTTTTATTCTATCGTCTGTGCCTGAGCGAGGAGTATCGTAGATGGAATTAAATAGGGACAGCTGTCCCCAGGCGATTTTGTAGGGGGGGACATAATTAGGACTTTCCTGTTTGTCTTTTTTATTTTTATATTTAATAACCATACAAAACATAAATCCATCTATGTGTACAAAGCTGTAAAAAGAAAGGGGGGGGGGGAGATTAAGACAAGTTATCAGAGTTCATCTTACACTTAAAAGCACTCAAGTTATAGCGTGAAGGAAAGCAGTAAGAAGACGAAGAGTTCCACGACCTAGCTGTCCGATGAAAAAAACCTACATTAATAGAAAGATTAATTGCAACGAGCAGCGACAAGTACATAAGGATGAAGACATTGAGAAAAACAAGTAACACGTGATGTAACAATCTCAACTGGAACCAGAAAGGAAAGCTCATTCCCATGCCTCTTACGATACGACCTATAGAATAGACAAAGACAAGTCATATTTCATCGATAACATCAAGCTTGAAGAGAAACACAAAAATTGGGACTTATCAAGTTACAAAAAGATTTTTTACCTCTATCAAGAACATCAAGATAATAAAATGGACCACCTGTTCAAATATGACAACAGTACTCCATTTAAAGACGAATGGTAGATTTGCAGAGATTTGAAATGGCTTCAGGCGTAAGTTACTCCCTAGCGCTATACAAAGAAAGGAATTTTTTCATAAATTCGTATGTTGTACTCAGTAGGGAATTTTAATTTATATTTTTTGGCATACTCGTGGTTTCCAACCATTTCATTAACATTTGTTTGTAGTGTACTTAATTTAATAAGCACCATGTAGTTTGGTTTTTTTGAGGCGGGAGGGGGGCTTTTTAATGAGATACTTATCGAAAGCGGTGATTACTTTTAATTCGAAAAATGCAGATTTTGAAAAACTAAAGGAAAAGCTATTAGGATCGGAAGCTCCTTGACACAGACAGATTTCTAAAAATCAGCTGGGTCAAGGGAAGCGTATTGGTGGAGGTCAGGTAATAAGTCTTAAAAAAGAGCGAGTTTGCTCATTTAAATCTTTTAAAACTGACATATCGTAACACTTTAATCCAAATTGACGCTACATAATTTATCTTATAAGGTCAATTGACACAAATCCTGTCAATTATTAATCATAGGATACTAGCTCGTCACATTAAGAACGTTGCTTTAATCGTAACTGTAGTTCCGTTTGTAATTAAAGAACAGAAGAAAAAACCAGTTGGATAAAAAATGGTTTTAGACAGACACAAACTTTGCTTGTATGATTAGTTACGGTCAGAGTTAAGGGTAGAGTAGGAAGAATGTTACTAAAATTACCTACAAGTAAGCACTGAATATTTTAATAAGCTCTTTAAAGACATATCGGGGCCAGAAAGGCATAAAGAAGAAGCTATGTGAGAAATTCAACCTCCTGATGACTATACCGTGTCTCCTTATTGGTAACTCATGTACAGAATTGCAATGTCAGTATGAAGTCCAAAGACATGACTTTTTGTTTTACACTTTATTTATGTAAAATGCTTTAATTTAAATCCTACATTTTCATTCAGTCAATTTTAGAGATTTTTAAGCTTATTTTTGTTAAAGTTGTTACAAACAATTGTAAAAAGAATGCTAACACAGTAAAACTGGATGATTTTTATGTTTGTACTAAACAATCAATCTTGCAATATTTACCTCGTAATTTAATTCACGTAGCGTCCACAACTTTTCTTTTGCATTTATGATGTTATTAACTCAAAGGTTCTATTATACATTAAATATTATTGATGCCCTATCAAAAAAGAAACTTTGCTATAAGGGAATGATTTTTTCTTATAAAATTTACGGCTATATTTTGAGGTCATACCTGCCGAGGTCAATGGAAAAGTTCGCAATAGTGCTTTCCGACAGTTTATTACATAAAAGTTCCAAATACTTTGATCAAAACTGATGTGTTGTACAATTAAAAATTGAATGTTCAGTCCTGCTAAAGGCGACCTTGTGTCATAGTCAAAGAAGAAATTTTTTAATTAGTTCAGATGAAGCCATTGCAGCTTGTGTAGTCAGACAAATGCAAAGACGGACGGACATGTTTGGAAACAAGAAATCCAGCTTGTGTTCTTTCAAACTGTTCCGAAGTTCTGAGAAATTCAATTGTTCTCCTAAATGGGGACGATAAATAACTGGTTCTTTCATCACATATAAAGTCAAATCAGACGGTTACACGAAGGCCAAATATGAAGCTTTTTCTTTCATTTCCCCCACCGGCATTTCCAATTATTTCTGAAAAAAAACCCCAAAGCGCCTCAGAAATTTGGGATGCCGCTTTGAATCGAATACTCAGTCCTCAAATGACATTAACAAACAAAATGTTTAAAACAGCTGTCGATGAATAGATTTCCTCGTGCGAATCTTCAGCGTCACTTTTTTTAAAAAAAAGATCGCTATCTATCTGAAATTTATGGCTGCTATTATCATGCAAATGAATGATGTCACAAGTTTTATTACTCCCTTGTTTTTGGTGTTCAGTTCGGTTGCAGTAGCTTTTCAAGTATATATCGGTGTTGGGCATGATCCAATCATTTTTGCCTGCACACAACTGTATACGTGATCTATTTCTTAATGTGAGGTTGTGGTAGAAAATCCATTGCTAGGCACTCGATGTCAAGAGCAATTTCCACTCCTATCCTGATTTAGTACACACGAAGAGCCATTAATGTCTATAGCATTACTTGGTAACACTTGTACTTGCTTATGTTTTCCATATCAACGACTACATTTTTACTACTTCCATAATTGCATTTTCTGTGGAAGGCTTCAGAAATTTTGGCATTACCTTCAAGGTCCGCCGATGAATTTTCCTGAGTTCTTGTTTTTTTGATCAGTTTTATTACTCACAGCAGGTAAGTAACCTGTAGGCATTTTCTTCTTCTTTTCTTTCTTCCGCGACCACTTATACAGGAAAGCCGGTACTCGTGAATCAGACGGCCATCTTTTCCCTCGTAAGTTTCTGTGGCTTGGGCAATCATGGAGAATTTGGTTCATCGTCATGTCTGCGGTACCATAGGGGCCCACAGGTGTGTCGTCAGTGTGAAATTTGGTTTTCATGTGATGCCTGAGTTTGCAATAGCCTGCCCTCAGGCTCACCATGATCACACAATCTTCTCTGGATAGGTGACGGTAAGCGCCCTAAGAGTTGTGGTCCAGACGTTGTTGTAGCCATCTTCGTCTCTGCAAATTTTAACGATGGTCTTTGCTTTCTCATATGTGACTTTTTTTTCTCTTGTTCTCCTGCTTCTTTTGCAGACCTGTCAGTTTCTTTATTAGCAGGAATCTTGCAATGGTCTGGAATCTACTAGATGACGATCTCTTTAGTGCTCTGCTGAAGCACGCGAATGGTAATTTGCAAGGCCATCCAATTCCTTGTTTCTGGCATTGGAAAGTGTTTGTAGCACAGACAAGGCGTCAACAAAGATGAAAACTTTGCTGCAAGCGCTTTTCCTGATTTCCGTAACTGTAGTGAGGGCAGTCTTTATAGCTTTAGCCTGGTTTTCAGTGGATCTGTACTTCCCGAATCCAGCTTGTTTAGGAATAATGACTTTTTTCTTCCGAAAATCATAACAGTCGCGTGGTAACAATCCTCTTCATTAACTTCTCAACACAGCTTGTCAGATTGATAGGCCTGTACCTGTCATGTTTGCGCTGTCTTTGTATAGGGACTATGGTGACTTCCCGCCAAATCTGAGGTTCTGATGCATTCTTTCATTGGGGTTAAACATTTTCAAAACGGTTTTCTTTGCTGAAGATCCAAGATGTTAAAGGAGTTTCACTGTGATCCCTTCTGGCCCTGGTGAATTTTCTTTTGAGTTGTCTGATACCTCCTTCCATACATCTCTTCGTGGAAGGCTGGAACATGACGTTTTTTCTGGCATAATTTGGGCATTACCTGGTTTCTCTGAATTTCTTCCTGGACATCAGTTTTCCAACCTCTGGGAACCTTAGTATTAATTGTGTAAATTAAATGTTTTTTCACCCTTAATTACCAGACCCAGCTTTCAGGGCTTTGTTCCAATTTGATCCAAGTTCAGTTACCCTGTTTTCTTCCATCAATTTTCTCTTGCTGCCTGAGTAAAAGTTTATCTGTATTTTTCTATTGTTGTCTTTAGGTAAATGTTGTTCTTCATTTGGTTTCTCGTCCCCTTTTTTTCTGGTTTCATTTACTTCTTCTTCCATGGTCTGCAGATGGTCTGCCCAATGTGGTCGGACGTTTTTCTTGCTTCTCTTGGTATCGTCTACAAGGCAGCTTTTTGTTCTGCGGCATTGAATTCTTTCACCATGCCATTTGATTTCTCGGTGGGTATTGATGTTGGCTGCGTAAAATTATGTAAGCATGGCGACATTATCCCATCTTGCTTTCCTGTAGTTCCATTTTGGCATAGTGTTACAATCCTCTGGTTAGTATTCTCTTTCAACTGGACCTTGATGAGTTTGTGATCACTTCTTTCTAGTTGGTTGGGTGCTGTTCTGTCTAAGCTTGCTACCAAGCTTGTTTTGCTGAATGCCAGGTCTGGTGTAGAAGTAGTTAACGAGCGTCTAGAGAAATCTGCAGGAAGGTCCTTCAGCTTGTTCAGATGTTGGAGCTGATTTCTTAATTTGCCAATCTTCCACCACTTCACCTCTTGCATGTATTCCAGTATATATCCCCAGCTCTGAGAGTGGCTACTGAAATCTCCAAAGATCACGAGTTATCCTGGAAAATATACATATAATTTAGTGCCAGGTCCCGGTGTGGTGAATAGTACAGATTGTATATCCTGAACTGCCTGTCCCGAATCGTCACCTCTATTCCAACGATCTCTGCCTGACCTTCAGTTTGAACAGTGATGTGTTTCATGACTTTTTCTGTAATTACTGATCAAGACGAGCACATCTTCCTTGTGTCTTTACTACCACTCCACTCTGAAGGCCTGATATCCTCTTTTTATAAAGCTTAGGTTTTCAGTGAGGTGAGTCTCCTCGATTGAGGTTATGTCAATGCCCTCACTACGAGGTCGTAACGCGGAAAAGAGCGCGCATTTCTCTCTATTCGTTTTCATTACGCATTTTTTTTCTTTTCGGTTTTGAGCTCCAGAAAACATATGAGAACTTGATATAATGTAAAATTGCTCGATTCTATCAAAGGTGAACTCTTAAGTACCACATGACAGCGTAGATCGAGCAGTCAGCCAGCCCAAAAGAAAAAAAAAATATACATAAAGAAATAAATTGAAAAGGTAAAATAAATGTTTTTCCTTATATTTGGAAAAATAATCTATTTTAGTTGTAAACGTTTTTTTGTCTACCTCCATACATATAAGTGTTTACATGAAGAATTTTATTGATAGATTCGAAAGATTGAGTATTTCTTGATATTTAGGAATAACGAAGAGTTTACATGCTACCCGTTAATTATATGTAGTAGAAAGAAATGCGTATTTGATTCGTACATTGCCAATACATACGTAAACTTACTGTTAATTTGGTATTTCATAGTAACAAGTTGACGTTTATGAGATGCTTTTTTCTAATTGGATTTTTATATGAATGGATCCCCTCCCCCCCATTTTGGTGTCTATTCTTAACGCATTGCGCAATTCTACCGATTTTAATACTTATATTCCGGGTGCGTGACAGGTACACGAAGCAGCAATATATTATGTTTCCTATTCCGTTCCAGTTAATAAATGTATGGCTTTTAAATCAACCCCCTGCCTTTCACTGTAACTCATCACATCTAATCAAGGCACGTAATATCTTGATAGTGTCGTATGATCTTTTTGTCTTCCTCAGATAATGTATTGAAAATCGCTGATTAATTATTTCAAACATGCAAAAGTAATGCTTGCAAGTTAGACACGCTGCCATTAAAAAATGAGCACCACTCTGTCTTGACATCAGTGGAAATTACCAGCAGGAGCATCAAACCAGTGCTGTGTTTGCAAAAACGTAAACACAGCTCCTCATTTCTTTTTAGTTTTAACGTCATTTCCCCCCAGCAATAGGGACTCAGACGGTGCCCTTCAGAGGGACTTTGTTCTGGCAGTAACGAATTTCTTGGCCGGATGCTTTTTCTGACGCCAACCAAAGGCTTGTTTACTTTGTAAAGTTCCAAATTCTCCTCGACAGCTCGGGGAATCGAACCCAGAATTCCTGGTTACCATGCAGTGGCACTAACCATTAAGCCACGGCTCCTCATTTACATTGACAAATAGTAGAAGTATAGTAACTGATACTTCTACTATTTGTCAATGTGCATGAGGAGCCGTGGCTTAATGGTTAGTGCCACTGCATGGCTTAATACTTATAAAAAAGTTTCTTTTGAAAAAAATTGCTTTTGAAAAATTAAAACTTTGTGAAAAATACGTTATAACAATCTATTACTATACCACTTACAATAATGGATTGGTACCATTTATAAAACGAAAATATATACCCCCCTATAAAAGCCTAATTAGATCTTTATAAAATATACACCCCTTANTCCTCATTTACATTGACAAATAGTAGAAGTATAGTAACTGATACTTCTACTATTTGTCAATGTACATGAGGAGCCGTGGCTTAATGGTTAGTGCCACTGCATGGCTTAATACTTATAAAAAAGTTTCTTTTGAAAAAAATTGCTTTTGAAAAATTAAAACTTTGTGAAAAATACGTTATAACAATCTATTACTATACCACTTACAATAATGGATTGGTACCATTTATAAAACGAAAATATATACCCCCCTATAAAAGCCTAATTAGATCTTTATAAAATATACACCCCTTAAAAAGCATAATTAATTTATTTTCATATTTTGTTAATGTAGTATTGATTTAAATGTTACCAAAAAATTGATTTAAATCATAAATTTTCATGATGGATTCTTCATATTAAATCTACAAGATCCTTGATAATTATTAATCATTTTTATGATTATCTATATAGCCTTTACTATTATCTTATAATAGTAAAGGCTGGAAAATAATTAATGTTACATCTCATGTTTAATTATAGTATTAATCAATTATATATTAATTACTATATTATTATATTAAATATATTAATTATATATTATACTATATTATTATTTTATTATTAATTGTATTATTATATTAATTACCTTATGATTTTTTATTCTTTCGTTTTCTGTTCCGATGAAATTCACAAATGACTTGTTACACAAGTCATTCAGGAAGTTTATCATAATGAGGGTTTGAAGTTTATAATGAAGTATATCATAACGAGATAATTATAATTATCTCGTCACTTAGCAATTTGTTTGCAGTCTTTTCACGTTTTCGTTTTTTGCTTGTCAGTTTTTTGATAAAGTCTGTTGTAGACAGACGAAAATTTGAAATTGTGATAGTAATAAATAAAAATTTGATTTACTCAAGTTAATGTTGGCATACTTTCTTCAGTCATTTCCTGTGTCAAATATTATTGTTATTAGCTGAAGGAGTTTGTCAGTGTTGGTTTGGCATATTTCCTGTGTCGAATATATATATATATATATATATATATATATATAT
>RDPX01000204.1:1440516-1463175 GCA_003991215.1 Morbakka virulenta
TGTTTGCAGTCTTTTCACGTTTTCGTGTTTTGCTTGTCAGTTTTTTGATAAAGTCTGTTGTAGACAGACGAAAATTTGAAATTGTGATAGTAATAAATAAAGTCATTTCCTGTGTCAAATATTATTGTTATTAGCTAAAGGAGTTTGTCAGTGTTGGTTTGGCATATTTCCTGTGTCGAATATATATATATATATATATATATATATATATATATGATCTCATGGCCTTGATTCCCCAATCAACTCGTGAGGTTTTGCCTTAACCATATACTTCCTATCATAAGAAATTTAAGTAAAAATTAGTTTAGTTCCTAAAATGCCTGTATGTCAAAGCTGTTACGTTAAATAACATGGAGAGTAAAGAGTGTTCTGAAAAAATTTTCGATGCTTTGTAAATATCATGACATCAAAAACGTCGAAGTCATTAGCCACAGCAACTCTTTGTAGTGGCGGAAAAATAATTTTCGATACTTGGGAGAAATCTTGTAAATTTAAAGTCCAAAGCAGTACTTTTTTTGAACCTTGTTTACTCTTCTTTTGTTCTTTGATCTAAGCAAGACTGGAACTGGCACTTCAGCGTAAAAGGCTACTTCTATTTGAGTTTTTACTTCGTAACGTTTGATCTATTTATTTGTACCCCTCCCCTTCCTCCCCCAACCTTACCAATTTATCTCCGAAAAGATGCACAAACTGAGTCGTATGGAACTAATAACGCAGAAACGAAGTGGACCCTGTACTTCCAGAGCCGTGGGCGAGGCTCGCGCCGGAACCTCTCTCATAGTAAGCTGCTGATTTGGCGACTCGGCCACTTCTTTGAAATTTTATCGTGTGATCACATTTCATTGTCACAAATGCGAGTAGTTGGTAACGCATAAAATGCAAAAAAACGTATATTATATCACCAGTATGGGTTGTAGTTTCACGTTGGGTCTACTCAGATTGGGTCCTTTTTATACCTGAAACATGAAAATTCCTATGTAAGATGATTTTTTTCATTTTACGAATAAATTTACAAACTATAGTAAGCTGGAAGATAAAAAAAATGAAGCTGTGTTTTTCTGTTCTTGTCAACATATGAATGCCAATAAACAAAAGTACGTGATGACAAAAATGTCACACTAACACTTTAAATATTAAACACTGTGCATAAGCCAGAAAATGTCTCTTGTTTACATACGGGTCTAAGTAGTTTCTTCGTTACTTGTATGAATATGCCAACAACGTTACTTCGTATGAATGCCAACATAAGATCCGCTACGGATGTGTCACACCTATTAATTTTTGTATAAATGCTGCACTGTGGAAAGAAAGTAATTGCTTCCCACAGCGAGGAAATTCTTGTTTTTGTTGTCTTCAACACATATAAATCCAAGTAAACAATATATGATGCGCCAGTACTAGCTCTTCGTCTTTCTTTTTTAAAGTAGTACAGTGAAAAACCGAAACACCTTCCGAACGGCAAAAAAGGGATTTTTGTATCTCTTCCCGCTATTTTACAAATTTGTCATACAGAATTTTTGGGCTGCTGTATCAAAAAAGCGCCGGGACTAGGGGGAAAAGATGCAATGACAAGAAAAACAAAATGTGGTAAAGCCATTTCGATATAAGATACACAATCTATACAAACCTATTAAAATATTGCATCATTCATCAATTTTACTTAAATAAAATAGTACAAAGTTTTCCATACATATTAAAAATATAAGCTCACGGATCTAACTAAATTTTCCCTCCAATAATAATTCAATACGAAATTCAAAAGTCATTTGAAAAAATGCAATACAAAAACAATCTGTACCATACCAATTGTACACTGCTTTTCAGGGTAATGGCTATATCAGGTGTATTAAACTGATTTATATTTATACTGTCGTGATTATATTGGCTTAGTCATCTAGAATCATCATTAAAAATAAATGCCAAACACACTGCATTTGAATAGCCAAAACCCATGTCAGTGTACTAAGCACTACAATTCATGGGTCATATCGTAACGGACGTTTTGGGTCTCTGAATCTTTGTCCTATTAAATGATCGAGCTAAACGGCCAATTAGATCACACAAGGTCTACAGTGGTGACATAAAATGCCATTACATAAGATCCAGTCATATTTAATGATACCGATGATGCTATTTGTTTGATAATAGTTGCTATCTAGTTTGTATATGTATATATGTTCAGGCTACCTTCCGTTACTGTTTTCTTACATGTGCATGCTACTAATCTCTAGTGGCGAGATGGTCAGATAGATTCCCAGACAAACTGACGAAAAACTTTGAAATCCTTGAAAATATAAAACAGCTGCTTTACCAACCGGTTGAGTAACCCATAAATTAAGAGAGAGACATCTTTGAAAAGGAATAAGCAAACCATACAGTTGAAATAATGAAAAATTATCCAGTGTTTTGTCTAAAGATAAGTATTATTGGCATTTCACATAGCTTACGTTACGTAACACAGCGCAACCAATTAGTCCGGTAGCTTTACCTACAGCTCTCCTATTTCGTCTTTTTCTATGCAAAATATTAATAAATTTGCAATGATAACAAGTAATAGTAGAGTTAAGTTGTAGCAGTATCCAAACATAAATTTAGTTTTAATCAGACTATGATACTTAAATTATAGATCAACTTTCGGTTGATAAATTTGTAGTAGTCGAGACTTTCCATTACGTTTCGTAGGGTAAAGTGAGAAAAAAGAAATTGAAAACAGTACTGAGCAGTAGTGGAATACGTGAAAGTAGAAAAGAACCAATAAACACAATTAGCTGGTCAAAGTTGAAAAAAAACCCCAACATAAAACAAATAGAATTTAAGTACGATTGGTAATCGATGTCGCATAATCACCTGACGAGAAATACATGCTCAAAGCTTTTTTCTACCAATAACTATATCTGAAAATACCCTAAAATAAAACTCTTTGCTTAATTACAGCCCTCAAATATATAAATCAAAATACCTCTTTTTATTTGAAATGTCTTTGTAGAGTATAATATTCTTCAATGGACAGCATCTCCCAACAATAAAAATGAAGCTATTTACATGATACTCCTAGATGCTAAATTCTAGGCGGGGGGGGAGAGAGGGGGGAGACAACGTAGTAGCAAATGAACTAAAAGTTCAATATATCTCCCAAAAACCTTCCAATAACATAATTTACAGTTTACAAGTTCTTTTCTGTTGGCGTCTGATTGTTTCATATAAAGTTTATTTTATCGGAAAGAATATTAATTAATCAAAATGAAAACTTCATAGCCCTAAAAAGGGTGGAGTCATGAGCTTTTTTCCCAAAAAGTAAATTTTGTAGGAAGGGGTTTTAACTTGGCACTCAAGAACAATGCTTTGCCTTCCCATAAAACTTCCTACTATCTTCTCTTATCATAAATGAACAGGTTATAGGAACTGACAGGAATGTAAAACACTCAAAAAGACAAATAGTATTGGTACACAAATTTCTTTATCAAAATAATCAATCTTTGTTTTTTTCCGCGATTAGTTTCACACCTTTTCTATTCCTCTTAATTAAGGCAGTACGTGGACTACTTGTGCCATACAGTTACTATTCAAACTTCAAAAATACAACTATAAACATGAACCTAATGTTTCTACAACCTATCCACCAAGTTCTATTAACAATTTACATTATTAAGCTATTCACACTTGAACAAATCGTTGGGCCACAAAAGTGTTACACAAACTTTCCCATCAATATCTAAACAAATCGATTCTGGTCATACAAAAAGAATTCTCAGGAACACAAAGAATCATCCAAATATCTTAAGGTATATCTATTCGAATATCTATTAAGATGTGATAAGAGGTAGTGAAAAATACCACAGATGGTATTTCCGGTAATTAGGCCGCATTTTGATGATTTCCTACCTACACGCACGTGGCATCTATTTCGTCCAAAATCTCGAAAGGTGGATTTTCCCTCGCTTTTCTGCCATCAGTCAGGGGTAACCTTAAGTTTTCCATTGACCTTGCCTGTAAGTGAATTGTAGAGAGCTCTTCACTAGAACTAGTGGTTTTTGTACCTTGTTGCGTGTTNGCTAAATTCTAGGCGGGGGGGGAGAGAGGGGGGAGACAACGTAGTAGCAAATGAACTAAAAGTTCAATATATCTCCCAAAAACCTTCCAATAACATAATTTACAGTTTACAAGTTCTTTTCTGTTGGCGTCTGATTGTTTCATATAAAGTTTATTTTATCGGAAAGAATATTAATTAATCAAAATGAAAACTTCATAGCCCTAAAAAGGGTGGAGTCATGAGCTTTTTTCCCAAAAAGTAAATTTTGTAGGAAGGGGTTTTAACCCCTTCCTACAAAATTTTCCTACTATCTTCTCTTATCATAAATGAACAGGTTATAGGAACTGACAGGAATGTAAAACACTCAAAAAGACAAATAGTATTGGTACACAAATTTCTTTATCAAAATAATCAAATCTTTGTTTTTTTCCGCGATTAGTTTCACACCTTTTCTATTCCTCTTAATTAAGGCAGTACGTGGACTACTTGTGCCATACAGTTACTATTCAAACTTCAAAAATACAACTATAAACATGAACCCAATGTTTCTACAACCTATCCGACCAAGTTCTATTAACAATTTACATTATTAAGCTATTCACACTTGAACAAATCGTTGGGCCACAAAAGTGTTACACAAACTTTCCCATCAATATCTAAACAAATCGATTCTGGTCAACAAAAAGAATTCTCAGGAACACAAAGAATCATCCAAATATCTTAAGGTATATCTATTCGAATATCTATTAAGATGTGATAAGAGGTAGTGAAAAATACCACAGATGGTATTTCCGGTAATTAGGCCGCATTTTGATGATTTCCTACCTACACGCACGTGGCATCTATTTCGTCCAAAATCTCGAAAGGTGGATTTTCCCTCGCTTTTCTGCCATCAGTCAGGGGTAACCTTAAGTTTTCCATTGACCTTGCCTGTAAGTGAATTGTAGAGAGCTCTTCACTAGAACTAGTGGTTTTTGTACCTTGTTGCGTGTTTAGCCATGTTTCAAGCTCTTGAAGAATTCCATCCACTTTTGTTGCCGTCTTCTCTTCGTTTACCGTTGATGGTTTTGTTATGTTCTTGCCGTGCCTAAAATAACAGATAAAGCTCTTCAAAAACAATATGCAAATTTATATTGAATGTGGATACACTGATGTACACTGTATGTGCATACGCTGCTGTATATTGTATGTGCATACACTTGATGTACACTGTATGTTATACACTGCTGTAAATTGTATGTGCATACATTAATGCATACTGTATGTGCATACATTAATGTATACTGTATGTGCATACGCTGCTGTACATTGTATGTGCATACACTTGATGTACACTGTATGTGCATACACTGTTGTACACTGTATGTGCATACACTGTTGTATATTGCATGTGCATGCACTGATGTATATTGTATGTGCTTACACTGATGTATATTGTATGTGCAAACAGTGACGATAAACAAAAATACATAAAAATAACAAACGCATGACATACTTTAAACATTCATTTTCGTACATTGACAAATATTCTTATAGAAAGTTATGGGTTATCGAACTTGAGAGCACCAGCTAAATATTAATGTACGGTTTGTTCAAAATTTGGGATTTACTTCAACCTTCCTTTTTATAAACCTCTCTATTTTCACTTAAATTATTTACCTAACACCTGAAGCCAACTGTCTTCATATATTTGTCCATTTATCTTTCTAATATTACTTCACGCTTCGAATCACAAACGTGTAGGCATGCATTGCTCGACCAAAATATCCCTTCAACCTACTTTTTAACAGAATGTCACATTAAAATAATGAACATTAACACAGCGTTGTCAACATTATGAGTAGTTCTTATGCTTGTTTGTGCGTCCTTGTTTCTGTCCACATGCGCACTGAATGGGTATGCTAAAGTGTATCTTAGAAATCCCATTTTTAGGATGCTGAAAAAATGAAGAAATAAGTATAAGGGCTCCATCACAGAAAAGCTACCGGAAGCCATGTGCAGGTGGTACGGGAAAGTGCAGAAAAAAGAAAAGCATGAATGCATCCACAAGGCACGGACTGAACGAGTGACAAGGAAAAGATAGAGAGGAGGGTAGTGGCCCAAGTGGGTGGACGTAGTTAAAAGAGATATGGAGAAGAAAGGAGTGAGCCAGGATCAAGATACAGACAGAATGACAAAGAGAAGGAAGATTCATGCCGCAGATCGTTGGTGTTAGGCACACTCCATAAGAAGAAGAGGAAGAAAAAGCTTCTGCCCGTTGGTAATGATATTTGAGCCGACTGCTTGGACACCCTCTTTGCTTCTTTAGTGTATGCGACGTGGTTACATTGGATCTTGTGGAAAACTATTAGTATTGCTTTTTCCGTCTAATCTGTTTTGAAGTTTCGACGGTAGGCTGTATACGATTTTCTTCGGGAAGACACAGTAAAACTTGTGTTGCTGGAAAACAGTGGGTACTTTACCTTGTTTTCATTCGCCATGTCAGGGGAAAAAAAGGACAGTTATCCTTTTACGGCTTCCTTATCATGCACAACCTAGGGCGTACTTGTTATTATGGTCAAAAGCATTTCCCTTGCACTCGTCGGGGCCATGAGGTCAAATGACGAGGATCACCATGTGCCACTTTCTGTGATCGGCTGTCTTATACACGAATTCCTCTCATAAATATGGCTCAGATAAACCAGGATATGAATGGCTTTTCACGGTTGTTAGTGTATGGCAGACCATAACATACGATTTCTATCTTCTCAATTTGCCCTGAAGAACCTAAAAAGCTTTCCTCCAAAATATACGTGACTTTAACAACTGTTTTCCACGAAATGTGGCTAAATTTTTATGGGATTTTTGAAAGAAAGCCGTTATTCTTGAACGAAAATTTTCAACTTAACTTTCTTCCATGCCTCTTTAAGAATGTTTATTCGGAACGTGTTGGTAAAGTGTTGTAAATATGTTTTCACGTGAGCAAATGTACAAATGGAATTGTTGTTAAGAGATTAAGAGATAGCTTAAATAGTGGTGTCTGCTGAAAACTGAGAATGCCCCACCGCGTCAGCTTCGTACAATCCATTTTACAAAGGAGGATACAAAATTTGGGCCCTGAAGAAAATCAATTCTACATTCCATCGTTTGGGTTTTTACAGATCAACTGAATACAAATAAAGCAAAAAACACATGGCAAAGCGCAAGATGACGGGGAAGGGCCTTTTCTGCAAAATCAAGTAATTTAACTATCGCAACTCCGTTGCTACAGAACCTGAGTGCCTAATATGTTAACAAACTTAAAACTGAAAACATACAAAAAATTAAAATATCGGAAGTGGGCTAAGCTAAATCGCCTGTTTAATAAATATATTATAGTTCTTACCTTGGAAAAGTGTTGTTGATATTATAATTATGTTTATTCCTGTTCGTCGCGTGACTAGCTCCACATGTACATGCCATGAGTACTCTTTGTAAGTCGTGTACTTTTCTACGATATCGATCTTCCAATTTTTGATAGGCATTAGCTACCTTCCTTTGTTCATTAAGTTTTTGCTCAAGGTCAGTCTTATCTAATATTTCTTTGTTAAGTTGTTCTTGTTGCTTTAGCAGTGATTCTTTCAATTCTGACATAAGTGCATTTACTTCACCTTCAGAGAAAAGTCGTATCTCTGTCTGACAGCATGCTTCTGCCCTTTCAATTGACAAGGACTTAAAACTTTCAAGCGTCCTGGTAACCTTTTCAAGTTCGTTTAACGCCTCTTCCTCACTTCGCCTGGATAAACTTCGAAATCTTATTGGTGATTCCTGAACTTGGTTTGTACTCTTTTTAGGTGATGAAACACTTTCGGCGAAGTACTTTGGTTTTGGAGGAAGTGGTGGTGGTGTTTTATCGTTTTGAGGTATGACTCCTGTGGAGACACTGTTGCTGCTTGTACATTCATCATCCACCTCTGTGCCGGGACAAGCACTTAAAGGGCTCGGTTTAACAATCGAAGGGGATACAAGTTCTCCATTTACTGTTGCTTCTTCGTTAAGATTAATGAGTCCAATAGTTGTATGTCTTTTCCAACGTACGTCTACATCGTTGAAATCGATTTCTGATTTTTCTCGAGCTCCTATTCCCAATGACGTGTGCCTGTGAGCAAGGTTCTCCTTTCTATTGTTCGGGGGGATGGCTGGTTTTCTACAGCTGTCGTTTCTAGAAACACGTGCTATTTCTTGTTCGTGTAAGCGAATTAAATCTCTCAAACCTCCACTTGCACGTTTGTAACCAGCACTTTGCCGAAAATTGGAAGCCTTGTGTTCTAATGCACTACGCGCCTTAAAAGTGGAATCCGAGGCCGAAGCGGGGGAGGGGTAGGATTTTGTGTATTTTCTCTCTGGTAATGTGTTTAATGCTGCTTCGTAATCCCTACCAGAGTCTGTTTCTTGCCCAGCTGTACTCAGGTTAGAAAAGCCGTCTCTTTCTGTATTTATTACACTTAAATGACTAACCTCAGACGTTATGTTACCGCTGCTGTCATTTTTTAACGCACAGTTACTGGTCGTACGGTGTGGGGCTAAGTGGCTATCTTCATTTGTCTCTAAATATTGGGTTGGTTTGACGACTACCTTCGATTCATCTTCTACGTCCCATTCTTCAGCATCATCAGTCAGAATATACCGTTTAATAAAAGCATCCTCTTCAGCTGTAAGATCAGTTTTGGCCAATTGCGATACTTGCGCTGCAACGGTATTATTTGCTACTTCATTTTCATCAGCAGTGGCTGAGTTTTGGGAACCGACTGGTGTTACTCTAACTTTCTTTGCAGATGGCATAACAGTGCTAGTTACTGTAAACTTTGGCCATGACTGTGCTTTTATTTTGCGGTCATCAAGGCTTTGAAATCTGCCATTCTCAACAGCTCGGCGAAGTACAACATTTCCATTAACATAACCGATAAGCTTGTTGTCACTGTCTTTTCCGTTAGGGTACGTTTGAATATTGGTTGATTGTGTAGCTTCTCGGGCAACATCAGGGAGGTGTGATGTTAACTCATCTGTCATAGGGAAATTTGGAGGGCAGTTAAGTTGTCGCTGTGAGGAATATTTCCTATCCAAGGAATGACTGTCTGACAAAATTGTGTCATTACCTTTAAGTCGATTAAAGCTAGGAGTTCTACGGGCAGGCAAATATTTGTTTTGATAAGCAACACCGTTTCTTATATCACTATCATTTCCTTTGCGTAAATATGAATCGGTCCAATGAGAACCTTTATTTGATCGTATCGAATCCTCGTAATTTGGAGGGGTTCTTATTTTCCGAGTGATGTTGGTTCCTAATTGCAAGTCACAACTCTTTCCCTGATCTCTAGTTCTTAATTGTATTTCAGCACCACGCATCATTTGACGTCCAACAGGTGACTTCATATTTCTTTGTTGGCAAGTTTCCTCTACACTTTGTGCCAATCTACGACCGGAGTATCTTAGTGGTGTACTTGCACTACCATCTACGGATGATGAATGTGCTGACGATCTCCTGCAACATGACGAATTGTCTGCATCAAGTATTTGGTCAGATATAAATAAGTTTATATCCTCCGGACGGTAACGAAGAAATTCTTGCTCTCGAATCCACCTTTCCACGTGAGACAAATTGTACGATTCTCTCAGTGAGTCAGCAAGAAGGACCTGTTGTTGGGCGGATAGTCCATAATAGGCATTGTGTGTTTTATCCCTAAAACAAATGAGAAAACGTGGAAATACTTTTCACATAACATAATTTATGATATACAACGTAAAACAAGCATACCAAAATAACTGCACTATCCGCTGCAGTAGGCAAAATTTCTATATTCACAACAGCAAACAAGGAAATACCATTTTAAGTCAGCATGCCTTCAAAACATTCTTAACTGTTCAAAATGTACAGCTATGTTCCTCGACTAGGCTTACACTTGGTTCGACGTGTGACGCTTTGCAAGTAGATGCACATGGGGGCATTGCATTACAGCTAAGAATAAAAAACCGTAAGAAGCTACACAACAGCAAAACAGCCTAAGTATATAATTTACATGAGAGGTCATTCCATAGCACAATTTTAGGTTGATTGACCTTATTGAATTCAAAAAAAAGTTGTGGAATTGTCGCCAATTATGTTCTGAAGTCACTCGACAACAACGGTCAACTCTTTATCATACCCTTTCATTAATCTAAAGTGTTCAGACAAGACACAAGCCACCAGGCACGGTATAGCACTGCCCAAACCTCTGGATACAAATCTCAACTTCGTTGTGTTCCACCCGAACAAACTGCAGGAACAAAATATACTGGAGTTAATGTAAAATTGATGGGCTGACTGCTATCAAGGACGACTGCTGAAAAACATGATGCAGTTATCATCATTATCACATGCGACCTTAAATATTAAATAAACGTGATACTTGGAAAAAAACGTCCGAGGAAAGAAAGGACTGAACAGAAACACAATCTGTGGTGCTGCAGCTGATGAACTCTGAAACTAATTATATTTCTGGCAACAAAGGTGTGATATTACATCATAAAACTCGTATGATTAAATTCGCTTAACAGAAAACAACCTTGATGTAGCATACATGAAGATACTCAGCATGGTTACGAACATCCCTGGAAGGGTAAGATCAATATCAGGGTGCTACAAGTACGACAAACAAAAAGTAACCACCACAGAGTGGAACAGAAAAATGCTGCTTGCAGGACACGAATTCAGATATACAAGGTCATGAGCACAACTGCTGATAACAGGGATTCCAACACACGTGAGTGCAGCAAGACGCGGTCAATCAACAACAAACACAGATGTACTGCTGAGGAATTCTGAGGTTGAAAACATACAAGAACTGAAAACTTTTATGAGGGATAGTGATCCATGGAGTCTGCTTTCAATCACTATTCAATCTTACGTCAACCGGAAGAAGCAATTAAGTAACAGACCACTTCAGAATTACACTTCTGCACACATACACTTCACTTAACTGGACACAAATATGAACACTGGTTTTAAATAACCACCCAGACCAGTTATAAAGAGTTGCAAATATAGTTCTATTCACCCCACGGTCATCAAAGACTATTGGAAATGGCATCAACTCAATGTGCCCAACACTTCTAGAGAAATATACTTTTAAAATATCTATGCACAACACCTTATTTAATTCATGGTTTAAAATAAACAACTGATAATTTGCACCTGTAACTAGGCTCCTTCACACCCTATTTTCTTACTTCGTTGACGGCGCATTAGATTTGTCTAAATAAAACCTGAAAAACCAATTACACAACAAAGCAAAGAGATGCAATACGAGTATCTAACTGTATGACGCATCCAGTTACATACCATACTGAGGGGGAACGGGGAAAATGTTCTGTTACTTCATATCTCTGTTACTTCATATCTCAATAAAGTCAATATTGGCAAATACCCGAGTCCATTCAAACAATTCAGGGCATAATCTTTGTAGTATATATATTTTGGTTCAATGTTTCCCAGTTCGCGATTTATGGTGGTTCTAACAGGCCTTCTTTTTTTTTGTTGAAAGCCTCAATATACACACGTGCACAAACTAAATTAATTTAAACAAAAATGCAAAGAAATTGTATTTAACTTGAACTACCGGCTGCTCAAGCATTCAAGCTCTGGTCAAGGATCGAGTCCGCTTTCGCCGTCTTGCTGCCCAATGTCTCACTAGAGACAGGAGGTCCTACGGTCTACGGTACGGTACCGGCAGCTCGCTTTTTTCAAGATTTCCTATTATTATTATTATTATTATTATTATTATTATTTACACATTTTCTTTGAATTGTTTTCTTGAAATCGAGCACCGGGTCACTACCAGTGACCTAGGGTGAAGGAAGTTTTGGTAATAAAATTAAATAGAGAGAGCTCGTCTAAGCAAATGAGCAGTTCCGTTCAAAACAATTTTCTGTACTTCTTGCAAAGAAGGTTCCCCTGGGATTTGTTTCAAAAAGTTATCTGTTCCTTTCTTGATGAGGCCTAGTGCACCCACAATAACAGGTATTGTCTTTGTTTTTAGATGCCACATCTTTTCCACCTCTATCTCTAAATCCTTATATTTAGCAAGCTTTTCAAAAGTCTTAGCAGAGACATTCCTGTCCGAAGGGACACTCATGTCTATCAAAAGGCAAGTATTCTCTTTCCTGTTCTTGATGACAATGTCTGGGCGGTTTGCTTGTATGGTACGATCCGTTTGTATGGGAAAATCCCACAAAATTGTAATATCCTTACTTTCAGTTACAGGTGCTGGATGATGTTCATACCAGCTAGCTTGCGTTTTAATGGAAAAGTGTTGACAAATTTTCCAATGTAGGTATTGGCCAACTCGATCATGACGGTTTTTATATTCGTTTGGTGTTAGAACCGAGCAGCCAGAGACAAGGTGGTCAATAGTTTCGGTTTTGTCCTCACAGAACCTACATTCTTGATTGGCACCGTTATGTAAAACATTAGCTTGGTAGTTCCTGGTGAACAGACTCTGATCTTGGGCAGCAAGAATAAAGCCCTCTGTTTCCCCTTTCAGTCCGGCGCTCCTCAGCCACTGATGGGTTGCTTCTTTGTCTACATCAGCATTGTTGCTTCGGGCTGCGAACTGTCCGTGGAGAGGTTTTTCTTGCCACCTAGATTCGAGTCTGTCCAATCCAGTTTTCTTTGCTTTTTGCTTGGTTTTTTTAGCTGCAACTGTTGGGTTTAGTGTGTTATCAACCTCAAGATCAACACCTAGTTCTCGGAAAAACTTCTCTGACTCTTTAAGGATTGAATGCAATCTTTTGGAATTTTCATGCCTATAAACGTGTTGAAGCATCCAATCATTGGTTAAATCAAGATATTGTGAGAGGCCAATAATGGATGTTTTATAAGAGAGCTCAAACTGGATCATCCCCCTACCTCCTGTATTCCTAGGGAGGTACAAACGATCAACGTCTGATTTAGGGTGATGCATCAAATTACAAGTCAGTTGCTTCCTTATCTTTGTATCTAGCCTCTTCAAATCACTTAGATTCCAATTTATAATACCAAAGCTGTAAGTTACTACCGGCACTGCTAGAGAATTTATTGCTGATATTCTATTTTTTGAGTTCAATTCAGTTTTCATGATGGACCTCACTCTCCTTATGCATTCTTTCCTTATCTTTTCCTTCATTTTCGAGTGCTGTATGCCGTCACCTTCACTTACACCTAGATATTTATAACTGCCTTCTTGTTCTAGATCTTGAATCACCGTCACTTCATCCAGTTCAATATTTTCAGTTCTTTCTAACTTCCCCCGCTTAAAACTTGCTTTGGCACACTTATCAAGACCAAACTCCATCCCTATATCGTCACTGAACCCTTTGACAGTCTTTAAAAGTCCTTCCAGATCACCATCATCCTTAGCGTACAGTTTTAAGTCATCCATGTAAAACAGATGATTTATCTTCCTGCCCATGATCTTATATCCAAGTTCAGTGTCATTGAGGAGCTTCGAGAGTGGGATAAGGGCCATGCAGAATAAAAGAGGTGAAAGAGAGTCGCCCTGAAAGATTCCACATTTTATCTGCATACAGTTAGAAAAAAGGGTGCCATTAGCATGTGTGAGAGTAAGATTGGTCTCCCACAAGGTCATACTGACTCGCAGGAAGTTAATAAAGGCAGGAGAAACTTTGTACATTTCTAGTGTCTTTAAAATCCAGGAATGCGGAACACTGTCAAATGCTTTTTTATAGTCAATCCAGGCCGTGCTTAAATTTTTGTGCTTGGTATGAGCATTTTCAAGAATCATTTTATTTATGAGGAGTTGGTCTTTACAACCATATGAACCTCTTTTACATCCTTTCTGTTCAATTGGAAAAATATTTTGTTCATCCATATGAATATAAGTTCTATCAGTTAATATCGATGTAAGTAGTTTATAAGACGTAGAGAGACAGGTAATCGGGCGGTAGTTCTTCGGGTTCCTTGTTTCGTTACTTTTTGGTAACAAATAGGTAGTTCCAAGGCAAAACCACTTTGGTATAGTTTCGGGTTCTGTTATAATCTTATTGAAAATAACTGCAATCCTATCATGAACAGAAGAGAGAGAGTCTAGCCAAAAATTTGGCACTTTGTCTATTCCGGGGGACTTCCATTTGTGAGATTTTTGAAGAGCCTTTTTAACTTCGCCTGTTGTAATTTCAACCCATATCTGCTCTGGTATATCCCTTGTGCTTTCTTCCAAATTTTGCAACCATTCCGCATTTTCATTAAAACCCTTCTCATTACCCCAGATCTTATTCCAAAATTCACGAACTTCATTTTCCGACGGCACATCCTCTGCAGTTATTGCTTTTTTCCCGATTTCACGATAAAACTATTTAGCATCAGTTTCAAAGATTTTGTTCTGCCTGTAGAACTTTTGACGTTTCTCAAATCTACGTAACCTCTGCGCCTTAACTTGCAACTTTTGTTTCAATTCTTCCTTCAAACTTGGCAATTGTTCTCTGTCTTTAATGTCATATTTTCGTAAGACTTTCCTAGCTTTATTATTATTATTATTATTATTATTATTATTATTATTATTATTATTACTGTATTAATATTATGTTGAATTCCTTTATCTCGGCTGATCTTACCACTGAATTCCCGTAAAAGCAGATAAGAACCAATTATCAAAGGTTTCACGGGTTTTTCCTCCTTTATTTCATAATGATAACACTTTTCTGAGGATACGTGCTGCACACAGTGAGGCTGTCTTTTGGATTACCTCCATTCTAATGTTCCTTTTCAGTTTCTCAAGATGTTTCTTACATTTTAATGAGACAAGATCTGATGCACCAATTACAACAGGAATGATAATTACTTTTTTCAGACCTTAGATTCTACTGATTTCGTCCTTTAACATTATTATTATTATTATTATTATTATTATTATTATTATTATTATTGTTTCTATTTATGCAGGTTAATCTTTTCAGCTGTATTATTAAATGTAAACTCGATATTAATAAAAAAAAACATATCTAAAGAAAACAATCAATGAATCAAGGCATCAAATCCGAACTTAAAGAAACAAGACAAGCAAGATAGAGCTTAGTAACCTAACACGGGTATTCATATATTAAATGTCTGAATCTGACATATGACACATGATCGTTCATCTTTAATATCCTGAAGGAGGGAATTTAACAGTTTACCCCCAATATATCTGGATACTTTTCAACCGGGCTCAACATTCACCTTTAAGAGCCTTCGTTTCAACTGCCTATTACCAGTTTCAAAATAAAATTATCAAATTATTATTAAAAGTGTTGTTATGGTCAATGCAACTGATTTGCCTTAAACTCACACCGACTGACTTGCAGTCATAATAGGGAGGTCCTATCCGACTCTAATTTAGTGAGCTTTGGACAGTTTTGTTATTACGGGATTTGTCAGTACATGCTCAACTTCAGTAGACACTTAAGAATACGTGTCTCGCCATTGTACACCTTTAACAAGTTTACTACATCTCAGGCGTGCCATAACCTCTTGGCATCATTCAATCCCTTGATGTCTTTTTCTCTCAATTCAATGGCTTACGTATTTTTGTACGACGTCTGCGCATCTCATCTATGCACCTTTTTCTTCTTCCGAGGGTTCAATATTTAACATATGTCTTCTCCTCAGTCTATCTAGCAGTTTTATCCCTAAATATACCAAATTAAATTCTCTTTAAACTATCCTCCGTCTTTTAGAAATTGTTAAAAACAATTTATTAACTTAAAAAGGAAAATTAAATGCTTTGATTGAAATGTGACTAAGTACCACTAGATAACGTGACAGGGAAAAAAAATGCTCCATTCAGTGGTGCCATGGTTCGCACTGGTATTATATTTCCTTCGACGCCAACAAAAAATATGGTAGACCTTAACCACAGAAATTTCATCTAAAGAGAGCAATATAAAACATCTTTTCACGGAAATATTATTTATTCATAGAATAAAACTCTACGGATTTAATGATAAGAAAAACATTTTTACAGTTAAAGCTAGGGAACAACAAATTTGTCATTATAAATAATTGTTGGCCAAAAAAGCACTTCTGTTGGCCACCGTGTCTGCCCGTCATGTCTTGTTGTGCAGGATCAACAGTGTTGAATTTTCAGTAAAGCATGACAAAAAATAATATTCAGGTATCAATTTAGAAGTTTGCAGAACAGATCCTTGATATATTCTTTTATCTTTTTGGCATATCAAAAAAAAAAATCAATTTGTGGGCTGAAAAAGGTGGTTCGTTTCATTACATATACTTTCTATTTGGTTAACAACAGAAATATTTATAAATTCATAACCCAGTGGTATTAACATACTCATTCAAAGGAGTTTTTTTCACAAGTGTCTGAATAACTAATAAATGTGGAAATTATTTGTCAATCCCTTCACTCTGTGCTGAGAACAAGCAAGAAAACGACATGCTCATTAAAAACACGCATGCTATTGCTGGCGACCAAGCTGAGCAAGATGTACTTCTAAATCTCTTTAATTTGACCTCACAAAATAGATTTGAAAATCGTAATATTCTATTCAAAGTCACCCGTATCTTTGGAGTTATTGTTAAGAATTCATAAATATGGATGTTGCTATACAGTGGCTGAACAGCTAAAAACAATTTAACTGCAACTGATAATTATATACTAAAATAAAAATCTCTCCCATTACAATACTAGTTGGATGAATATAAACCTAAAAGGTCTGATAAATTATTCCATGCTTAACAATTATATTCATCGTGACTAAAAACCTTTGAAATCGTTTACAACTTCAAAACTCCACTAAAATAATCACACGTGGTTCTTGTTCATCACAACTGTGCATTGCTATTGTCCCCAAGCACGTGGGTGTTTCTCAGCCAAATCAAAGTTTTCTCTTGCAAAAACAAATGTTCAACCTGACTGGATATCATATTAATTATGATATCAAAGTACCATGCAATCATAAATAACTTGCTCTCATTGAAAATACAGTTCAGTAAAGTTTACATTAACGTTAAAGGTTGATATAAAACCTTTTCAACAACTCATGCGACTCACAATCAACATATGGATTTCACTTGTAACTGTCAGATATATGTATATCAAGAACGTCCTATTGTCTTCATAATAACTACATGCTTACCAAGCAAACAATCCCCAGGCGACTTATCTTGACAAAGTCTGTTCGTGGGGTCCCTATTATTCTTAATTCTTGCTGTATTCTGTATGAAATCGAATAAATACCCACTGAAAAAGTGAAATTAAAACCTGTCTTCAGTGAAGAATTCGTAAATAGTTTTAAAAACCTACCTACAGTAACGTAAGAGGCTAGCTGACACCAACAATTGGCCTCCATATCAGTTTAGCAATATGATTACTCAAACGGTGCTGACAGAGTTAGTGAAAAACCAACAAAAATTCAATTTGACGTAAAATCTAAAAGATCGGATCATTGGTTTCACTTCAGATATTACATATATACGAATAAATGAAATTGAAGAAAACACAGAGCTCGTGTTGCAGAAAGCGAATACAATCGTTCTACATTAGGGCTGGAATTACTTTGGATTGAGTTGCCCCTCTCTACCGCAGTCTGCGTTAGGCTAACGAAAATTGGTCTACAACCACAAGGGTCATTAGGTTACCTATAAATGAAGAAAGACAGCTGGTTACGAGTTTTGTTTTGGCTTCGTGAAGAGTCTGAGATGGACACTTCATACTGCTAGCACTGTACACCTCCTATCAAAGTATCCACGCTATGCTTCCAAAAGCAGAGATAAAAAATTGCCCCGGGGACACAGGTGTTAACTGCTTGCCACTTTTAATAATCAAGTGCCTAACCAAGTGCCTGATCAAGTGCAAGATCTGCTGTAGTCATTAGCGATGGTTGTCCTTCAACTTTTCAGGCATCTAAACTCTCGTGAAGCCGATGCTGCTCAAACTACTATATTTCCCCATTTATTGAACAAGTTTCATAATATGTTACACTATGTCTTCCTCAACAGCCTACCTTTCCCAAAAAGATGAGAGAAAACACTTTATCACTGTAATTTTTAAAACTGGTTTTGAAAGTACAGTAATACCACGAGAATAAAGAATAAAGCAAAACTATTCGTAAGGTGCAATTAAAAATGTTTTTTAGGAAGAAAGTAAAATTGGTTTCTAAGAAAAAGTAAAACTGGTTTGAAGGAGGAAGTGAAATTGGTTTGAAGGAAAGTAAAATTGGTTTCTAAGAAAAAGTAAAACTGGTTTGAAGGAAAGTAAAATTGGTTTCTAAGAAAAAGTAAAACTGGTTTTAAGAAGGACGTAAAACTGCTTTTTATGAGAAAAAAAAGTTTTTAAGGTGCAAGTAAAAATGGTTGTAAGTTATTTACTGTGGGCATGAACATGGCAATAGAACACAGTTGAATTTTTTTCATACTGTAACTGATCTGACTTTTAATTTTTTATTTCCCAAAATATTGAATTATAGTTTTTGTGTTCAGCTTTTTGACATTTTTAGAACGGAAAGCGGTGGATTTTTATAACCGAAATGAGCTTCCTTACTATTAATAGGAAAACGATATAAAAATATGACATTAAATTCTGAGACTAATTATCCCATCACAAAGTTTCTTGCATATGTGGTAACGCGTATCCTTGTTCGCTTTTGCAGGAAACACCATGGTTCCATCCATAAGATATTTCATCCTGCGAAATGTTTACAAAAACCTAAAATTTAGCACGCAAACTTCAAATATCCCTCAATGTTATCAACCTAAAGATTCATGCGATACATTGCAAACACAGTGTGTTCATAACATAGAAACATTTCTACTGTTGCCACATTTCATAAGAGTAGTGAGAAGACTGATATTCATGAAACAGGGGCACATCTTGAAACTATTTTTGTAATCCTGACTGATTCATCTAAAATTTTACTGCAACTAAATCTACATTTCGAAGTATTTCTAGTAACTCAGTATTCACCAATTTAATAAGTACAAAAAATTCTCCTTAAGAAAAGCTATTGAAGCCAACTCATGACAAACCTAATTGTCGCTTATTAAAAAAATGAGTCAAACAGTAACATCGATAAAACTTTTCAAAGTTAGCTGCACAGGAACGGGAATAGTAAATAGTAAAAATCTAGTTTGCTTTATAGACAACAATTCCATTAGTTAGTTATTTTCCACGCCTTATATTATTTCTGGCAAGCTTATAGTTTTTTAATTCCTTCATCTGTATATTTATCTTCAAAGCTTTTAGAGTAGATGTATTACATAGTACGGTAACATAATTAGACTTCGGCCCTAGGATACTTACTTATGGTCCCTACCTACAGAGTAAATTAATAATATTAACGCCAACGTTTCACCACTTAGTATTTGTATTTGAAAAGACGACTCACATTTGTAGTAGTAAATAGAACATTCAAATATAGACTACTTCTTCCAATGTGTGTGTGTGTGTGTGNAGGTTACCTATAAATGAAGAAAGACAGCTGGTTACGAGTTTTGTTTTGGCTTCGTGAAGAGTCTGAGATGGACACTTCATACTGCTAGCACTGTACACCTCCTATCAAAGTATCCACGCTATGCTTCCAAAAGCAGAGATAAAAAATTGCCCCGGGGACACAGGTGTTAACTGCTTGCCACTTTTAATAATCAAGTGCCTAACCAAGTGCCTGATCAAGTGCAAGATCTGCTGTAGTCATTAGCGATGGTTGTCCTTCAACTTTTCAGGCATCTAAACTCTCGTGAAGCCGATGCTGCTCAAACTACTATATTTCCCCATTTATTGAACAAGTTTCATAATATGTTACACTATGTCTTCCTCAACAGCCTACCTTTCCCAAAAAGATGAGAGAAAACACTTTATCACTGTAATTTTTAAAACTGGTTTTGAAAGTACAGTAATACCACGAGAATAAAGAATAAAGCAAAACTATTCGTAAGGTGCAATTAAAAATGTTTTTTAGGAAGAAAGTAAAATTGGTTTCTAAGAAAAAGTAAAACTGGTTTGAAGGAGGAAGTGAAATTGGTTTGAAGGAAAGTAAAATTGGTTTCTAAGAAAAAGTAAAACTGGTTTGAAGGAAAGTAAAATTGGTTTCTAAGAAAAAGTAAAACTGGTTTTAAGAAGGACGTAAAACTGCTTTTTATGAGAAAAAAAAGTTTTTAAGGTGCAAGTAAAAATGGTTGTAAGTTATTTACTGTGGGCATGAACATGGCAATAGAACACAGTTGAATTTTTTTCATACTGTAACTGATCTGACTTTTAATTTTTTATTTCCCAAAATATTGAATTATAGTTTCTGTGTTCAGCTTTTTGACATTTTTAGAACGGAAAGCGGTGGATTTTTATAACCGAAATGAACCTATCCTCTGGAACTATTCTTCATCGTTGTAAGCATCATATTCACCATTATCTTTCCGTGAAGAGTCGCTGTTTCATGATCAACTAGTCTGTTGGTGGTCAACCGTGTTGTACGGGTGTGAGTCATATACCATTACTGCCGAAACAAAACATAACATAGACGCTGTTAAAATGTGGTTTTATAGACTGATGTTACGAATCTCGTATATGGACAGGGTCACAAACATAGAAGTTCTAAGACGAGTCCATCAGGGCAGACGGCTCTTCAGGTCGATTCTGGATCGCCAATATAAGTTTATGGACCACTGATCCGAAAGGGAGAGTTGGAAGATTTTTGTCTTGCTGGAAGGATGCTCGGGAAGAGAGCGAGAGGTGGCCAATGGAAAACCTACCTGAATAACTTCAAATAATATCTCGATATATATGGGATATGCGCAAGATATGAGACAAAGCACGAGGCCGATCTTCATGGGTTCGTCTAGGTCCGCTTCGGACATGACACGGACGACGACGACGAGACTGTTGGAAATCAATTAGTACATCTTATTGTACTTAGTAATGATAGTTTGACTTCAAACCTAAAATAGTAAAAACTCTTTTAAATTCCAATGAAGAAGGTTCTGGTATGTGAAGAGGTGTGAAATGATTAAAAACAAAATCAAGCATCTGAAAAGTCACAGCCGAAAATTGTTTCAAAAGCAATAAATGAAGTTCCGTATCAAGTAAGCTACTTCAGTATTAAAATCATTTATTACTTGTTTGTAAATAATGCCAATATTACCTTTGAAAAACTGTGCAGGAGCTACGATAATACAGAGATTTCTTGTAAGCGAAAACGAAAAAAAAGCCATGTGATTTTAAAACACTATGCAAAAAACAAATTAAAATTTTAGTACAACTATATGATTATAACATACACTTCAAATTTTATACTAGATCTGATATACTTTTTGCCGTACGGTATACCTCAAAAGAAAATTGCTCTTGTATACCTTGGAGATTACAAGACGAAAGTCCACTTAAATAGACATGAATCTGTCATTCTGGCTTAACTTATAATGATATTTTTACGGTACGATACACCTGATAACTTTATCCCATGTTAGACATCGGGAGATACTTTTCTCGTAATAGGGCGACTTAACTAATGGCAAATTATGCTAAAATACAAAACAATTAGGTGTGTAGATTTTCTGCAATTATAACTGTTGGCTGAATCAGTAGTTCTCTATACGGCTGTAAGAGGTAAGGGCAAAAGCACACTTGTGTCCCGTTGAAGCAAGCTTGGAATTGCCGTATGCATTGCTACAGGCAGTCGAATACACCACGGGGGCTAAAGCCAGAGGCAAAAGCTCGTTTGAATAGAGCACGGGGATCGAAAGCTAATGCCCGTTAACTTTAGGGTTTTCTTCATTTTTAAAGCTTAAGCTATATGTCATGACATTGATAAGAAAGATATAGATACGGTTTTTAGCAGCAGCAGAAATCGTAGTTACTTTGATTCTATGTGTACTCCATCTCTCTGCTGAATACTTTTTCATCAAAGCTTCAGCTTAATTCTAAGGTAGGCAATGTTGCTGCCTTTTCTGTTTAGTTTTAAACAGCATAAAGAATGATACTTGGAGCATTGCTCAAAGATCCTTTTGATCCTCCAATGTCACAACAAAAACGTTACTAAACGGAGCCGACATGTAAACAAGATTTTTTCTTCTCTGTTCTGGTTATAGGTTTTTAAAGAACTTTGTGTACTTTCATTTGCGTAATAGACGCAAGAAAATTGTGAAATAGCGGTTGCTGAGAAACTCTTGGTAGTGCTCGGCCACTTCCAGAAAACGGGAATAGATAGATAAACAGATAGATAGATAGATAGATAGATAGATAGATAGATAGATAGATAGATAAATAGATAGATGGATAGATAGTCAATGAAGTATAATTGCTATATGGTGAAAATTTTATGTAAGACGAAAAATTCGAAAGAAAAAAATATATATGAAAAAGGAGAAAAAAAAAGAAATGAAATCGAGTAAATATATACAGTGAACGAGTATATCAATGGCCAATAATGTACGAGAAGGATAAAGAAAGCAAGATTGTATAGAGTTTTAAAATCAGTATTAAACAGAAATAGTGGCTTCATTGATGGTAACTGAAACAATTGAAACAACTTGAAAAATCAGTTGATGACCACAACGTATATATTTATATATATATATATATATATATATTTATGTGTGTGTATGTGTGTATGTATGTGATGTATGTGTATATATATATATATATATATATATA
>RDPX01000204.1:1463537-1488617 GCA_003991215.1 Morbakka virulenta
GATAGATAAATAGATAGATAAATAGATAGATGGATAGATAGTCAATGAAGTATAATTGCTATATGGTGAAAATTTTATGTAAGACGAAAAATTCGAAAGAAAAAAATATATATGAAAAAGAAAAAAGAAATAAAACCGAGTAAACATATAAAATGAACGAGCAGGTCAATGCCCAATAATGTGGTAGGATAAGGAAAGCAGGGTTCTATAGAGTTTCAAGATACGTATTTAACAGAAATAGTGGCTTCATTGATGGTAAAAAAAACCAACTTGAATCATCAGTTGATGACCACAATCATTTCGGGGAATTAATATCAAAATGATTAAATAGTTTGGCTCCCAAGCAGCACTGATCAGATGCTACCTTCAAGTTGTTTTTCAAAAAAAACATGGCGGGGAAAAATGAAAAGAAAGCAAGATTAGCTGCCATCAGCACATACAGTCAAGCACAGCCAGTCAATAAGCTGGAAAAAGGGAAGACCGAGATAAGAATAAATATACAACAAAACAAAAATAATGGTATGTTGCCGATCTGAACACAAAAGGAGATTTTCAAACATACAATGCATTATTTATGATACTATCAGGGTTCAAGTTGAGAAGTGAAAATTCATCCTTATGTCTGTAAAGGATTTCCCGTTAATTACGGGATAAAAAATAACTGATGTCTCTTTACTTACTACTTACTTAAGCCCATAGCCCACAGATGAGCATAGGCCATCGACGAAGGCTCGCCATCGCACTCTGTTTTGAGCAGCTCTTGCTACTTCAGTACAGTTTGTTCCCTGCTGTCTCAGTTCTGCCTCGGTATCTCGCCTCCAGCTGTTACGCGGTCGCCCTCTCTTTCTTTTTCCCTAAGGGTTCCAGGTTAAGGCCTGTCGTGTGATGTTGGATGATGGTTTTCTCAAGGTGTGCCCTATCCACCCCCACTTTCTTTTGAGGATTTGCCTGACCACTGTTTCTTGTCCCGCTATTTCCAACAAGTCTTCATTCCTGATTTTATCCGTCCAGCGTATTTTCTATATTATTCTCAGACATGTATTGAGAAATCTCTGTATCTTCTGCAGAATTGCCTTTGTTGTACGCCATGTCTCGCAGACAAATAGCACGGCAGACTTCACGTTCGAATTGAGGATGCGGATCTTGGTTTTCATGCTAGTATCTTTTGAAGACCAAATGTTTTTCAGCATGCTAAAAGCTCTCCTTGCCTTGCCGATTTTGGCAGTGGCATCCTGGTCCGTGCCTTCCCGTTGGTCCACTATGCTTCCTAAGTATACAAAGGACTCCACCTCCCTTATGGGCTCTCCTGCTACTGTGACTGGGATGTTGTTGTCAGTGTTGATCTTTATTAATTCAGTTTTCTTCTTGTTGATGTTGGGCCCTATCTTTGCTGATGTGGTCTCACGGCAGATGGTCTTCTCCTGCATTTGGTTTCGGTTATGTGACAGGAGCGCCAGATCTTCAGCAAAGTCAAGGTCTTCTAATTCGATCCATCTAATTGGATCAAGAGTGTCCACTGTATCCCATTTTTCTTTCCTGTTGTTGTGGTCTTCATTATCCAGTCGATGACTAGCAGGAAGAGGAATGGAGACAGATGTCTCTTTGCACTTACATTATTTAGGCGACGAAAGTGGTCCGTGATATTTGGTAAAAAATTTTCGTAAAAAGTATTGAATATACAATACGAAAGAATTCACCCATCACAGTTGAATAGAACACGGTTGCCGGGATAGTGTTTGATGCGTAAGGCATTTCAACAACGGAAAATGGAAAAACCTCGCGTTTATCAAATAACTTGTGCAAAAAGATACTGTCTTTGATGGTAAAGTCAATGCCGAGGAAGTCCGTATGAACATCGGAATGTTCTACTTTCAGTTCAAGTTCAGCAGGATATATACCCTTATGAACCAGACCAAATTCTACCCCGTCTTAAAATGCGCACCTCTTCAATAATAACGTTTGGTGAAATGGAATTTGCAGGCTTTCACTTTGTCTGAGATTATGAGACTAGAAATATAGGTATTTCCATACACATACAGGAAAAGGTTCGCTCAAAATGGAGCGGGAACGATCCCCATAGGTATTCCAATAGCCTGACGGAATACTGTATTTCCCTCGGTGAAGAAACAATTTTCAAACAGATGGCTGACAGATACCTTTAGTAAATGCCGAGTAAATCCAACAAAACTTTTGGGTTTCTTTTCCCATATAGCTTTCCCCTAACTGCTGATCTTGATGTTATTCCAGTCGCCGCCTTCAAAGACAAAATCAATAAATCTTACTCTTTAATCAAAACATGATTTAAGATATATTATCAGGGTTCGAGCTGAACCAGGAAATTCATCCTTGTGACTGTGAAGGATTTTCCGATTTTTGCATTTGAATTATTTAGAAGAATAACGAAATCCATGACTTTTGGTTAAAATATTATATATATATATATATATATATATAAACACACACACATATACATATAAAAAAGAAAAAGAAAATGAGAAAACGTGTATTTTCTAAACTTTTATTCAATACTTTTCTTTCGACTCTTTCGTTGACCAATATTTCTCTTAGTTCTTAAAATCGTCTTTTATTGCTGGTATCGCTGATATCGTTTACGACGCACTCATTTTCTCTTTCCAAAAGCTTCCTTACTATTAATAGGAAAACGATATAAAAATATGACATTAAATTCTGAGACTAATTATCCCATCACAAAGTTTTTTTTGCATATGTGGTAACGCGTATCCTTGTTCGCTTTTGCAGGAAACACCATGGTTCCATCCATAAGATATTTCATCCTGCGAAATGTTTACAAAAACCTAAAATTTAGCACGCAAACTTCAAATATCCCTCAATGTTATCAACCTAAAGATTCATGCGATACATTGCAAACACAGTGTGTTCATAACATAGAAACATTTCTACTGTTGCCACATTTCATAAGAGTAGTGAGAAGACTGATATTCATGAAACAGGGGCACATCTTGAAACTATTTTTGTAATCCTGACTGATTCATCTAAAATTTTACTGCAACTAAATCTACATTTCGAAGTATTTCTAGTAACTCAGTATTCACCAATTTAATAAGTACAAAAAATTCTCCTTAAGAAAAGCTATTGAAGCCAACTCATGACAAACCTAATTGTCGCTTATTAAAAAAATGAGTCAAACAGTAACATCGATAAAACTTTTCAAAGTTAGCTGCACAGGAACGGGAATAGTAAATAGTAAAAATCTAGTTTGCTTTATAGACAACAATTCCATTAGTTAGTTATTTTCCACGCCTTATATTATTTCTGGCAAGCTTATAGTTTTTTAATTCCTTCATCTGTATATTTATCTTCAAAGCTTTTAGAGTAGATGTATTACATAGTACGGTAACATAATTAGACTTCGGCCCTAGGATACTTACTTATGGTCCCTACCTACAGAGTAAATTAATAATATTAACGCCAACGTTTCACCANGAGGGAGGGGAGAGAGAGAGAGAGAGAGAGAGAGAGAGAGAGAGAGAGAGAGAGAGAGAGAGAGAGAGAGATAGCCCAGTGGTAAATTATATTGACGCTTCATCTTCCATCTTTCTTTCTTACTTTTTTCATCCTCTCTTTCCTATACATTATATATATATAAAATTCTTGTAACAAAATCTGATGTGGGCTTCGGATATGGTAAATTCAAAAAATGCCCAGGGATTTTATCTTCGTCGTCGTCCGTGTCATGCTCGAAGTGGGCCAAAACGAATCCATGAAGTTTGGTCTCGTGCATTGTCCCGTATCTTGCGCTGATGATTACCATTGGTATCGAGATAATATTTGAAGTTATTCAGGTAGGTTTTTGTCTTACTGCGACTGGAATTCTGCATTCAAAATCTTAAAATTACGGGTAACTGCCACAGCTCATTTTTTTATTTATGCTTTGTCAGGTAATGACATTCGCAGTAAGCTTAGTAACCTTATTTATGTTTTGAGCTCAATTGCACAGGTCCAACATTACTAATGATATTGCACAGTGCAATACAAAGACGTTTTATGAGCAACAATCTCAAAAAAACACACGATTCTTCGGTATTCCTTGCCATTTCTGTCTCCTACTTTCCTTTCTGTTACGAGCATCTCAATGCGTAATGCAACAGTACACAATCGGTAAATCCAAATTTTTTTTTAGCTGAGTAAGCAATCTGATGACGAAACAAACATAACATGGGTGTAAAAACTCTCCTTAATCCTGACATCTGGCTAATAATCAACTGCCTTTATTTTACAATCCTATCAACTGGTAAAATTTTCAATTAGTGAAAGCTATTACTATCTTAAGTATTAACTGTTAATGCTCAAACAAAAAATTTCCGTACTATTTAGTTTGAAGTTAAGCAGTCATTTACATTGGTAAGGATGATTTGGTCCACATGGAATATACAAATATTACGGTCAACATTGCAACAACAGGCAAATATTACCAAATCCGTACATCTACAACAAAATTATTTCTTCTATTTCAGTATAAAAGCCCTCTCTTTGTAAAAAGACCTCAAACTAATAGCATAATTAGAAAATAATGGTCGCAAGATTACTGAAAATAGCCAGAGAAATGTAGCGTTCTGAAGTAACCCTTGGGGTAACACCTCTTCAAAATCGGCAATTTAGTTTCACGAATAACTATAAGACTCTTGTGATCTCAGATTTCTAAAGTTTGTACGGGGCCACAACTCTTGTTTACCAATTCAGATTACTAAATAATCTCAAAATAAACATTTTCCCGAAAGGAAGGATGGAGTAACAAACACTAAACTACCAAGATAAACTTAAATCTCCGTTCACGTCGAGTATCACACTGCAACGGAAAGACATGACAGTAAATCAATACAGGAAGTACAAAAGTACAAACTGCTTACCTGGCACACTAAGAAGGAATGAATTCACGCATCTCTGTAAATAATTCAATTGACAATAAAACACCAATTATATCACAATGAGGTAAAAATGAATTCACATTAGCCACTTCCTAGTCTCCCAATAGTGATTATGCACTTCTAAATGCTCCTCTACCAAGAAACATCTTGATAGTAAATACTACCACAGCATAGCTTATCTTGACTACAGTCCAAACAAATTAAAACGAGCAATTCTAAGAAAAGCAGTCAAGATGACGAATCACATATCTATTTGTATAACAAGCACAGCTTATGCAATATACATGATTGGACATGGTTATGATCGCTGCCTTGCAAACCTTCGTTTACTGTCAAACTGCATACCCCACCATACTTGTAATTCCACAACACACAAGAAATCAGTAGTTCTACTATTCATATACACTGTGAGCTCGTCTCAACAAAATGAGTAAAGTTCAATAAAATGCCAACAGCTTTATTGTTCATTAGTGGAATAATTATCCATACACAGCAAAACCTGGTATGCCAAGAATTCGTTATACTAAGGCCACTTGTTTTCCGTCAGTATATTAATCATTCAATAAAATCAACAAAACAACAAATAACAAAAACCTCTAATATCAATTAAAGTATTTTTCTATTTTTAATTCATAAGAAATAGTTGCGTCGCTCCAGTTATTATTTTCTTTACTAATAGGAAACGCATGGAGTACTTTAACCATTGCAGAGTATACAGAAGCCCAATAAACAAATGAAGGCAACTAATACCACATTTAGCAGCAAGAGGCTATAAATCATGACTAATAGTATACAATCTGGGTCTAAAACATCTCTAAAAGTACGTATTCGACCACAAATGCAAAATGTTTAAATGGGAAAAATTCTTGCAGAATGAAAAAAAAAATTAAAAAACGGGAAGCTATCACAACGAAATCTTTTTATTTTGCATCTGTAGTGACATAACAGGGCATTTCAACCAACATTATCAATTGAAGAGTCATCAACATCGATAATTTTGGTCGAAACGTTGTATTTTGCCACTTCTTATAACAGGATCGAGAGATACTCGATATCAACCTTGCTGTCCTTTACAAAAAACCCAAAAGGTACAGGGTATGGGAAACCAAAATCTCAATGATAATTGGGCTTAATAACCCATAACAATAGTAATGACGACAATATTATTATTTGATAATAATAATAATAATACATATACAGTCCTAGGTTAGACTTTAAACTGCAACCGGTTGTCAAGTTTCGAGAATGAGGTTATCCTTTGCCACAACTACTTCCAGGTCACCCTTAAGCACGGTGTAGCACCTGTCACCTCTCCCCGAGACCAAGAAATACCGGGTTGGTACCCGGCGGGGGCTAGTCTGTCTCCTGTGTCGGATGAGCTCTTTAGCCTTGGCTGGCAATCTTCATTGTGATGGTGTCACAATAAAAATACTGCTGGTGGGGCAGCCTAAAAGTCGCTATCCTCAAATGAGTGTAAATGGATAACCAAATTGTATAAAATAACGGATTTAATAGGGCTGGGCTGAATGCAAGTCTCTCGTCCGGCAGGTGTCCCATGGTACAACTGCGTTGGCTCGGTCGTCATCAAACTACTGTTGCAATGACGAGATGAAGGAAATGAAGACAATGTGATAATGGTTAGAGAATGGTTACCGAATGTTACAATTATGGATTCACATGGACAAAGTTTTCTGTTACTGAGTAACGACTCCCAGATCAGGCTAACAGGATTCGAAAGAAAAAAATGGCAGAGTGATTTGGAACTAAATGAAATAAATGGAATGGTTGATGAAGGGGAACAACTGAATGAAATAAGTGATAGCGAATATGTGGAAAGGGAAAAACTAAACGTTCAAGCTAATACTAATGCATACAGCGGATACAGTCAGGTTAAGTGGAAAACTGCAGTTCGTGGATGGAAGTGTTGGGATACCAAATAAGTTAAAATTTATTAAGAAAATGGAAGAGATTTTGGAAAAGAGATTGAATTGGACTTGAGAGGTATTGAAAGAACTAAACTGAGCATAGACAGTGAATGCTGTGTTAGGCATGTCTGTAACAACAGATATCAATTTAACAAATGACCATATTTAGGCTGGCTTCGTGATTGTGAACGAAATGGTAGGAGCAAAGTGGAAAAAAGACTAAAAAAGCAAACACCTCTGGTGTAAAAGACTGGAACAGCAAGTCACCAATTTGAATCGGGACCTTGGAAGAATGAGTGCAACGATACAGGGTTAAAAATCAAACAGACGCATGCATACGACTTACAGAATCATTAAAATATAAAGCAGAAAGGATTAGGAGTCGCACGGGAAGAAATTAAGCAGAGAATAGCAGGACGAACTACTAAAATTAAACGGTACAGAGATCGAGAAAGACAATACCTTAACAACAGAATGTTTTAAAATAAATAGAAAGGATTTTATCAGAATGTCAACTGTGGTGAGTGTCAAGCACCTCACCCTGAGAACGCAAGGGAATTCTGGTCGTCCATTTGGAATAGGAAGGTGGAACATAAAAAGGAAGCACATTGGCTGCAAGATTTAAAAAGAGAGATGGAATGGCAAAAAAACGGGGAATGGTTTAAATTACTAAAGAAAAAACAGTTAAGTTCTTACAAAGGTTGCCGAATTGGAAAGCACCCAGGCCAGTTACGGTTCAAGGATTGCTTAAAAGAAGGAAAAGTGCCAGAATGGACGACAAAAAGGAAGACTGTTGATACAGAAGGATCCATCAAAAGGAAATAGACCCGGCAATTACAGACCTATAACTTGTTTTTCATTGACTTGGGAAATCCTCACTGGAATAATTGCAGAAGAGACTTTTCTTGAACAAAGACTTTTACTACCAGAGGAGCAAAAGGGTTGCCGAAATGGAGCCCGAGGAACTGAAGATTTGCTATACATCGACAGAATGTTACGACAGGAAGTTAAGAGAAGAAGTAAGAATTCAGCAATGGCAGGATGTATTATCGAAAGGCGCACGATTTAGTTCCCCACTCTAGATTTTAGTGTCTAGAAAGTCGAGGAGTAAATGAAAAACAAAAAAAATTGTGAACAAAAGCATAAAATCTTGGAAAGTTGAACTGACTTGTGGAATGAAGTTCTTGGTGAAGTGAGGATCGTGAGGAACATATTCAAGAAGATTCATTGTCACTTCTTTTGTTTGTAATGATACTCATCCCATTAACCCATATATTAAGAAAAGCAAGTCCAGAATACGAATTTCTTCATTAAAATGCGAGATGTAAGGTGTTGTGGAATTTTAACATCCAGACTGACCATGCGATTGAAGCTAAACGTCCCAATATGGTTGTGATAGACAATGAAGCGAAATCCACTAAAATCGTAGCCTTTGCATTTTCCTTACGATAAGACAGTAAACTCCAGTAAGGTAGAAAAGATCGAGAAATATCAAGATCTTGCACGAGAGATAAAGAATTTATGGGACATGAAGCTGACAGTCAACCCAAGAGTCATAGGAAGACTTGGAACAACACCAAAGAAACCCAAGATGAGATTCGAGGCCATCGGAATAGCGACAGGGCTTGCCGACTTGCAAAAAACTCTGATATTACATTCTGCCAGGATTGCGAGAAAAGTGCTCGAGATTCGAGAAATTGCCTGCCCCTTCGACAGTTCGTTTTTGGAAAATTGCATAAGCTTCAGAGAAATAAGAAAATTGAGAGAACTTAAAGAATACAGAGGTAAATACAGAGATTAAAAAGTACATGAAAAAAAAGGGGGGGGGGATATTAAAAGATACTGAAGGTTGGGTAAAGAAGCTAGGGGCCAATATTGGCAGAGAATTATTACAAAAAGACTTTGTTTGGTTTTTCAGATCTTGTGGATGGCTTCGGGTACTAAACCTTGATTTAAAATTGCAAATAAAATTTCTTTAAAAAAAACTATATTAATAAGACGTACATGGGTACTCCGAATAGTGACGGATATGTAAGAAACGGGAAAGAAGTCAATGACACAGTCGTTGCTTACTGTCCCTTTCTAAAGGATGATTAACAAATGGTATTAGACCAGCCTGAGTAAAGTTAATAATAATAAAACCTCATTGTTGGGGTAAAACTCATTACAGGTTTCTGTCTGTCATTTTGTGTACATATAACGATAGCTAAAATAAAAGAGAGCCAAAACTTGTCATTTGGCAACAACTGGGACCAAAATAAACAAATAATAATCCATTTTCTTAAACATTAAGGACAAGTAAATCAATAACTCATTTCAAATTACATTCTAAGTACCCTATTAGCCATTATTTTAACCCAACTTTTGAATCGTTTTATGACTTGCTAATTTCTGTCAACTTCGTATGTATTGACGTCTGTGTTATGAAATTCATTCAAAGTCGTTAGGCTTCTCAAATTCAACACTTTTCTGACTTACCTACTTTTTAAGAGGTACCCTGTAAAGTTCCTTATATTTTTTTGGGGGAAACACTTACCTTATACAATCAGTGATACCTTCTCTTCAAATATTCAAAATGGCATATTTTCACACATAGCGAGGCGCAGATTGATTATGCCGAATGTCGCTTCCGCTATTTATGACGTGAAACGTACAGCAATGAAAAGGATAACAACAGCCATTTGAACTAAGGATTTAAACTATCCATGGATTTAAACCACCTACCAAAGGATTTAAACTACTTTGAGAACTCAACTGAAAGTAAATAAACTCTTAAATAATAGCGGAAGTTCTTCTTTAGAAATCAATTTAACATAGACAGCTTATGGTCAAAAAAATAGTGCGAAGGTTGGGAGCAGATGTATTTTCGCCTTTTCGTGTTCAGTGCTTACTGCAAACTACAACCTCAGTAATGTCAATGCTCAAGCTAGAATAAAAGGCCACTCGCACATCGAAAAATAATAACTTCCCACAACTTACTAAAAACAACCTTTTTTCTTTTTTTAGCGTCATTTTCCCCCAGCAATTGGAGCTCAGACGTTGCCCTTCAGAGAGACTTTGTTTTGGCTACGAGGAATTTTTTGGCCAGATGCCCTTCCTGGAATTTAACCAATGGCTTTTTCTTTTTGTAAAGTTCCAAATTTCTCTCACCGCTTGGGGAATCGAACCGGGAACCTCTTGGTTACTGTGCAACTGCACCAACCATTAAACCACGGCTCCTCACTAAAAACAATCTTAATTTTATAAAAATTGATTCTTGAAGTACACATTCGAACTGGAATGTGTCTTTGCATAAAAACACGAAAGCTAACCCTCCAGGAATAAAAAATTTCAAAACGTGGCATGACATGACTCTCAATGAAAACCAGGGTAAACAGGTTTAAAAACGGAAAAGCATCAGCAGTGAAGCAAGTCAAAATGGATTATAAATACGATGTCTAAAATATCAAACAAAATTACCAAATATATAAAGATTTCATTAGAATGGGGAATGAAGCCAATCAGAATTAAAATGAATTTCGCAGGAGGACGGTGTTAACAAAACAGATAACTGCAAAAAGCCATTCCTGAAACAAAAAAGGCACCAACAATGGTATTCCAAAATAAACTAAATAGCCGCCATGCACTAAAAATAAGAACTGTTTAGGGGGGTGATCAAGCCATAATGAATGTACACAGTGAATTTCTATCTACTATATATCATATGTATTGTAATCACGATGTATTAGGAAAAAACCAAAACCAAAACAGCCCAACTCATCGTGCAGAGACTGGGTCGAGTTTGGTCTGACTTGTTTATGCAAAAGCCACTGTGTTGTGCACGGGAATTATCATAACACGAAGATTTATTTTGATATGATATTTGTATTTTAGTTATTTTGAGTTGATAATGGATAAGAAATGCTGTGTTACAGATTGTAATTCAAATCATTCAACTGAAAAAGAAATAGTCTGTTTAAAGGCTTTTATCTGATCATGAAGAACCCCAGCCATTTCAAGGATATATCGCGCTGGAAGGCGATCGAGAGAAAAACAGCTTCGTTAACTGTATCAGAATAAGTTTAGTCACTGACAATGAGGATCGCCTTTTCACCTGTACTTGTGACTGTCAAAACTGGGGTGACACTTGATGGGGGAAAAAAGTATCTACTGTTTATATGCACAATGTGCTGTCAAAACAATTCAATTTAAAAGTAAATTCATTTTGGTAACACCAGACGTTCGCAGAAAAAAATGGAGACCATTTACATAAATTTTGAACCGGAAATTTCTTTTTAAAAAATGCTAAATTATCTTATTTAAACTTTTTCAACAATTTTTACCGTGTTAGCACCAAAAAGATATTGCACCCATACACAACTATACATTAATTCTCTCTCGCAAAGATAGTCAAGACATATTTTTGTCAAACGAGTTCTTTGCTTGGTCATGAAAAGAATATATATATATATTTGTACAGATAAATCGATCGATAGATAGATAGATAGATAGATAGACGGGCAGATGTCTTTTTTCATTTTCATGATATTAACGATCGAAAATACGAATATAATTTAAAAATTTTTATTATGACGTGATCTAATTTGACATAAAAAGATATGCACTATTCTAACTTGATTAAAAGAAATCTAACACTAAATAGTTGCTATCTGTCAATATTATGGTCTTTTTTCCTATGCTTAAAATGTTATTCTGGTCGACCAGTTTCTTCACTGTCAGATCCAGTGATTTTAAACAAGCTTTTAATGTTATTTAACAGTAAATGAATACTTAATCTTTCTGTAAGGAAGGTGTAGCTGGTTGCGCTAGGCTAACTAACTCATAACACTTTGTCAATGTACCACAGTAAGTAACAAAAGGCCACATTCAAAATATAAACTTCATAAACTTTGAATGATCCCCCTACAATCGCTAATATTAATAAAAAATATTAACATCGTACAATTTCTGTAACATTCTAGAATCATCAAAAGTATCTTCTTTAAGGCTATATGACCAATGCTTTAATTGCCTAGCCACTTACCGTACTTCTGCCCAGGTAGATCCCTTAAAATGGCTATACCAACTCAGGTTCGGGGGCTGTGCACATTTTGTGTAGCCACTAACCAACAACACATCAACTTTCTTGCTTCACCAATGGTTAGCGTTGAATTCGTACCAATCAAATGTCAACAATATATTGGAGAAGTAAATCCCATCAAGTACAGAATCCGAAAACAGCTTGTTTATTTTGAATATTTTGTAAAGATATCACCGGTTTTGGAATTTCTAGATTAAAAGTCANAGATCTATCTATCTATCTATCTATCGATCGATCGATAGATAGATAGATGGATAGACGGGCAGATGTCTTTTTTCATTTTCATGATATTAACGATCGAAAATACGAATATAATTAAAATTTTTTTATTATGAAGTGATCTAATTTGACATAAAAAGATATGCACTATTCTAACTTGATTAAAAGAAATCTAACACTAAATAGTTGCTATCTGTCAATATTATGGTCTTTTTTCCTATGCTTAAAATGTTATTCTGGTCGACCAGTTTCTTCACTGTCAGATCCAGTGATTTTAAACAAGCTTTTAATGTTATTTAACAGTAAATGAATACTTAATCTTTCTGTAAGGAAGGTGTAGCTGGTTGCGCTAGGCTAACTAACTCATAACACTTTGTCAATGTACCACAGTAAGTAACAAAAGGCCACATTCAAAATATAAACTTCATAAACTTTGAATGATCCCCCTACAATCGCTAATATTAATAAAAAATATTAACATCGTACAATTTCTGTAACATTCTAGAATCATCAAAAGTATCTTCTTTAAGGCTATATGACCAATGCTTTAATTGCCTAGCCACTTACCGTACTTCTGCCCAGGTAGATCCCTTAAAATGGCTATACCAACTCAGGTTCGGGGGCTGTGCACATTTTGTGTAGCCACTAACCAACAACACATCAACTTTCTTGCTTCACCAATGGTTAGCGTTGAATTCGTACCAATCAAATGTCAACAATATATTGGAGAAGTAAATCCCATCAAGTACAGAATCCGAAAACAGCTTGTTTATTTTGAATATTTTGTAAAGATATCACCGGTTTTGGAATTTCTAGATTAAAAGTCAAAAGTTCTCATTGATCCCTTTTACCGCTTTCCAATATCTTAGTCCGAGCTAAAACACACACAAACCCTAAACATTTTTCATGCTCAACTGACCTTATCATGATTCTTAGTGTCATCAACTGTTGTTTAAGAAATGAGGTCACTCCAAATCAAGTCGAAAGTTGGGCTCACTTTAATCGCTAAGTCATTAAAAGATCTTGGACCATACATTTTTAACAAGAAAAGTATAATTCTTTTTGCGCCTCGATTTTTTCTCAAACATTTTTGTATTTAAACCTCAAAACAATCTTTAATTTCCGTTTAAAATACCTTCTTATATTATTGAAATTAATCTTTGAAGACAAGCAATGAGGACTTGCGATGTCAAAACAGCGCTTGGACAGAATTATAATTCAAATAAAATCAGAAAAGATAGAGCTCAGTAACCAGCTGTGAACAGGCGTGCTTTAATTATCGCGGACGAAAAGGGAATATGGAGATTGCAGGAGCATTCTGAAACCTCAAAATGCAAAGCAAAGTCTTGGTTATTTTTTTAATCTATTCTTAACTTTTGGTATATTAAAGTTCCTATATTTTATAAACTACATTTTCATTGAAAATTCACGTGGAGCAAAAATTTCTCAAATAAAATTTCTGGCGGAGTAACAGTCCCATAACAAGTCAAAACAAGTCAAGTTATACCCAACGGGTCTTGCTGTGAAGAAACCATAATTATTCTTCCACGCTATTTCTGTATTTGGATAAAAACATTGTAATACTTTTTATTCATTTATTCTTTTTTATCTATATTCTTTATAGATGTTCTCATGCTGGATTTCATATTTATTTATTTATTAACGAAAATAGTCCTGTTTAAAAATACATCAACAATATCTATAATATATACAATGATGTGTCCTACACTTAACACACGGGAAGGGGGTTAAATAACCTTTCAGAGTAAATGGTGCAGAGAGGGGTCCAGAAATACAAGTCTTATTAGGCAGTTACACTCTTGTCTACTGTGCAGGAGAGGCCAAGTGAAATTTTTAAACTCACATATCAGACAGATTCCTTACCAAATTCTAGCCTGATTTTATTACGCTGATAATATTTTTGTTGCTTCTTTTTTTCCTTGAAATAGATCTCCTGGTTGGTAAATTGAAATCATTAAGTTTATCCCTGTTTAAAATCAGCTTTGGTATATCAATACTTTCCAAATACAATCAAAGTACCAAATGTATTCACAAAGGCAGTTCTTAAAATGACCGGCTTGTAACATTTTTTAACTATCCTTAATGGATTTATAAGAAATGATGTACTGTGTCGCTCTAAATTATTCATATTATTCTAAATTATTTAAATTTATTCAGGTCACATACTTTTGTATGTGACTTGATTGTTAAGTTAAAGTACAATGTAAAAAGTACAGAAATTGACCATAGGGAACCAAAATTACAATTAAAAAAGTAAGATGTATCTTTCAATCACTATCATTAAGAAGTGACCAAGTTTATGACAAACAAGTTAAAATTGCATAAACTCTACTCAATTAAAATATACTACAGCCAAGACATGTGTGAAAGAAAATCAATAAACCTGTTTTCAACTTTTAAACCAAAGACATAAGGAGACAGTCATTAAAATTATTAATCTTTGGGAGTTCCTATATCCGATCTATTGGTCAGAAAGGTTGATTCACTGCATTGGCAAAAAGCATCTTATGTCTTGGACCATTTTGCATCTGTAAACCAACAATCAATCTTTGCATGGGGTACCATCATCAAATCTGAACAAGTGTCCCCCTATCTTAACTTGATGCTTTGGATTAATTTCACAAACATGTTTGTAACTTAATATATGAGAAAAATAAGAAATGATGACAACATGATGAATGGCATGCTCAATGTGTCAAGAATCTTTGTTTTTTAAGCATTAATTCTTAGAAGTCTCTAGTGATGATCTCCCAAGCCTGTAACTGGTACTTCTGATCTTTAAAATTATTCCTCATGGTGACAAGACCATCATAAAATCTCACAAGGGTAGCAAGTACAATATTCATGTGAGAGAGCTTCCATCACAATACCAAAAAGTAATGGGCTTAAAAAACACTCTCAATGACCATCAACAGTTACTTTATACCTCTTACTGAAATAACCATTTTCCCAAATTCTTCAGTTTGCACCATATTGCAAAACTTCCACAAGTCCAATAATCCATTCATTAATTCTTCATTTTCTCATAGCTCACCAAGTAAAGATCAAGGTACCTGGTCAAAGGTGTTTTCAACAAAGCCAAAGTAGACTTTCTTCTTTCAAATAAGAAGCTTTTCCTGCATTTGATGAAGGATCTACATTGCACACATNTTAAAATTATTCCTCATGGTGACAAGACCATCATAAAATCTCACAAGGGTAGCAAGTACAATATTCATGTGAGAGAGCTTCCATCACAATACCAAAAAGTAATGGGCTTAAAAAACACTCTCAATGACCATCAACAGTTACTTTATACCTCTTACTGAAATAACCATTTTCCCAAATTCTTCAGTTTGCACCATATTGCAAAACTTCCACAAGTCCAATAATCCATTCATTAATTCTTCATTTTCTCATAGCTCACCAAGTAAAGATCAAGGTACCTGGTCAAAGGTGTTTTCAACAAAGCCAAAGTAGACTTTCTTCTTTCAAATAAGAAGCTTTTCCTGCATTTGATGAAGGATCTACATTGCACACATGGTGTTTCACACAGACATAAAGCCAAATTGCAAGTTGTAGGTTATTTTGGAAGAAAATGAGGCCTTCAAGAACACACTCCAAACTTTTCATCATATGGTCTAAAAGCTCAAGCCCCTGAGATTCCCATAATCTGTTTCATCACCTTTTCTTTTGTAGCATTTTAAAACAAAGGAGTTCTTCCAATCTTCTGGAATATTTTTTTGTTGTAAAAACATGTAAAAAACACTCAAAGATGGCAAACGACCCCGCTTCATACACAAGAACAGAATTCTAAACTTATCAAAAACCTTGGAAATATCATGTTCTCTGTTCTCTAGATCAACCAGACCATTTCAAGCTAGGCTTCCGGGTATTCTTCTATGGCACAAAAGTAAGGAAACAGCACCAAGTCCATCAAGTCCATGCTAGCATGGAATACTTACAATAAACTGTATATGGTGATCATCATTAAAAAACTGATGTCCATAGTTAACTTTCAAAAAAGATCTATCTTTTCCTGTTAACCCACCAGTTTCAAGTCTTGTCACTTTCCCAAACACCTTGCTAATGGTCAAAAGAAGGCTGTCTGTCCAACTACTCTTGGCAATATTCTATACTGTTTTTAAAGGTGGAACTACAGAATGTTCCAGCATCAGAAGCCAAGACTTAGTCAAACAATGATGAAAAAGGTTTTTTTCTAAAAAAATTCTTAAGACACAACTTCAAAGTCACAATAAATGGTAAGTTAACTTAACCACGAGGCCAGCAAAGAGCAACCAACTTGTCAGCAACACATACATTACTTGGGAATGATTTAGTTACTTGACAGGTCCATAATAGAAAAACCTTCTTTTCTATTCAAAACAAACCTTCTACCAAGCAACTGATACTATTGAACGAAAGTACTAGTATCTTGGCCTCATTTTCAAAGAAGGAAAGAAAAAGGTGTTTCTGTTTAAAATACAGCTTTGAGTCCTTCAAAAGTTACAATTCTCACCTTACTGCTTTGTTACTGCCTCTCTCATCCTGTCTATGTGTTTAATTTTCTTGTTTATGATCCCCTTACATAAAGTATTGGCTTACTTAATTTGAACAACCATAATGAGAATGATGCAGAGCACATTAGAGTTAATAATAAGGAAATAATTGAAAATGTAAAAGAGTTTGTGTCTCTCAGAACGCTTATCACCAATAATTACGATGACACAAGAGAAATCTGCAGTTATGTATAGCAAAAAGTGCAATGGTCTCATTAACAAATATATATTAAGACAAAAGTCTTACTATTACCACAAAGAAAAGACTGCTACATACATTAATTTTTAGCATAGCCAGTTAGGGCTCAGAATGTTGGGTATTGAAATATATAGACAAGAAGAAGATTGAACCATTTGAATTATCATCAGTTAGACTGAAAAGAAAACTAATGAATGGATACTAGAAAAGATGGATGTAAACAAGAGGCTACTAACAACTATGAACCATAGAAAAATGGCTTTTATTGGACACATACTAGGGGGAAAGGACATAACCAGTGATGGAATGGAACTACTTGGAATGGTTTATGGCATGAGAGGGAGAGGAAGACTGAAAGTTAGATATAGTGACAACATCAAAGAGATTTCTGGTGGAAGAAGTATTTCAGTTGTACAGAATGGCACAGGACAGAAGGAAATGAAGGGCCATGGCAGTTTATTTTGAACCTTCTGTTAGATGATGATGATCTAATTAGCATTTTGATTTCCTGAGTCTGTTCTTTATGATATCATGAAAGAAACAAGGCCCTCATGATAGCAGTATTCAGTACTGAGAGGTCATCCTGTATAAATATTTGATAAATAAATAAAATAAATAAATGGACGTAAGCTGAAGTGAATATATGGTGATAAACAAGGTTTACCTGGTTATTTATGTGGAAAGTTGGCATTCATCTGTCTGAATCCAATCTCAAAACAGTAATATTTCAGGTTGAATTTTTGGATATCTTTGGATCTCATTTCATGGTATGATGAGGCAGTGTTTTTATTGGCTGGATGCCCTTCCTGACACCAACCCATTAAGGTGACAGGAGCCACCAACAGAGGAAGACCCAAGAAAACATGGGAGGAAGTGATAAGGATGGATCTCAAACAAAAAGGTGTCAGCAGAGACCTGGTGAAGGATAGGATAACTTGGAAGTCAATTTCAAGAAAGTGCCGAACACATGCTAGCATGTATAAGGGGCGTTAAACCGAATATGATGATGATGATATGATGATGATATGATGATGAATTTCCTCAACAAACAGTGTAGACAAAGGAGCATCTTTTGAAAATTCTAAAAACAATTCCAATCTTCCTTAACATTGATAAATACCTTCTGATAAAACCCATCATTTTAAGTTGTTATCATAAAACAAAACACTTAAAATAACAAGAGTAGATCCATCTAGAGGCGGGAAACACTTCATAAAACAAATTTCATGAACAGTACTACGGGAAATACATCTGCAAAAGGTGAATTATATCCAGAAGTAAAATCATGGTGCTGCTCACTTGGCAACTAAGATCTTTTAGAAAAAAGAAGATTCACTAAATAATACTTTGAAAAAAATTGAATTTAACTATAATGGAATATCATCAAAGACAATAGGATCACTAACCAATAGTGAATGACATGCAGATGCTACTGTAGTATGCAATTGAATGGGAAGGTACTGCTCATAAGAAAGGAAGTATGATTGGTAAGTAAGAAGAAAAGGCACTCTTGGATACAATGAAGGTGGACCATAATTTATCAGCATACACTCTAATGTAAACACAACAAAAATCAAAATAAACATAGTACACTGTTTTGCTAAGGAAGTAAAGGAAACATTTTATGAAAAACTACAGTGTATTGTAACCAAATTTGGGGCAAAAGAATAGATATGCAGATGAAGGGTTTTAATAACAATATTGGGAAGTTACAGACAGGAAGACCTCGATGCAATATGAAGCAATTGTCAAAGAGCTATGTGCCAAATAACTGCATGAATGGTGGGAAAAGGCTTCCACAAAAATATAAATCTGCATATTGCTGCTTGCTACCTTCTGCACCTTCCAATTAGTGTTTAACAGCAGAAGACAGGTTGGAACATTAAATAGCCCTACAACCTTGCAGAGCAATCTGCCAAAAATAGCACAAAGGGCAATGTACTCAAAGAGGTTATCAGATGTCTCTCAAGGATATCTAACAATTTGAAGCATTGATCAACAGACAAGTATCACAATACATAATCAATTTTAAACAACTTATGAGGTGATCACTAATAAATACATCAACAGGCCAAAGACTTCAAATCTACCCCCTGATATATATATATATATATATATATATATATATATATATATATATATATATATGGAAAATGCAGCCCAAAAGCTGCATGACCAGCAATACAGTTTTAAGAGATAATATCATGTAGCCACTTAAAGGATCACAACTGAACTGTCCAACAAATGGAACTGAGCATTAAGCTTTTTCAAAGATTATATTAAATATATTGGGCACATATCGCCTGCCATTTAGGATTTTGACTGAAAAAAATGTCACAAAGACAATATAAAGTAACAAGTAATTCTATTTACAACCTATTTACTTTTTTGGAAAACGCCAATTTGTATTAAGAGTCAAAAAAAATCTGTACAAGTTGGATCTATTTTGTAAACGCGTGTATACACGTTGAATAAAGTCGTCTTTCCAAGACTGTTCTATTTTAAGAGCATGATGTATTCCACAAACAAGTAAAAACCCAACAAGTTTCACTATTATATTCTGCAATAGAAAAACTTTAATCCAAGTATTGCGTAAAAAAAATTTAACTGGGGTTGGTGAACCATAATTGTTGATTGTTCCATTCATAATTGTCGTTCGAACAAGATGTGCACTTGGCTGTCTTCCAGTCTTTGGTTTGCATTGTAATAGAACAGAATTTAGTAAATCTTAGTTTCACTCCTTGTTTATAAAAATAGTTATTTTGGCCTTAAGTTCCCAATCTGGTGCTATAATACTATTAAAAAGCAATAACTTTTTCTTATTGATACAAAACAGGAACTTACTGATGTGTCTGTTGAACAGAATAGAATATAGGTTCACTGATTTCCTTCAATCGAGTAACATCTTTGCTTTCAATCTTGGCCAAAAAACCCTGGCCTTCTGAATTTCTCAAATTTCTTCTTTTACATTATTTTAAGATTTTGGCTTCTGTTTGCCAAAAAAATAAGTCGTTGCTGGTAATGACAGTTACCTTATCACCTCGTGAGGTGAGGATCTGTAAAAAAAACCCATTAGTGTCATCAAACCCCCAAAACAGTGTTGGTCACAAAAATGACACGTTGTGTAAGATCCACAGCTAGGCAGGAGAAAAAAAGGTTAAAAACATCTAATTGCACGAACAGCTTTCATTACCAAGACGTGGTGATTTGGGATTACTAATGAATCGTATTATATAAATGCTTTGACAAAGCATAAAAACCAGTTTACAAAATAGAAAAAGATACCTCCTTACTTGTTTAATATCACGCCGAGAACCACTACATCAGTTACAGTGTCAGTCTGTATTGTCAAAAAAAATGGTTAACTAATGCTGGAGCGGATAGGGACGAGGTTAACCACAAATAAAAGTCTCCGGAACAAGAATTGCAAACTTTTTAGTCAAAGTTAGCGTGACTCAAAAATCTCATACACAACGCTTGGCTTTCAATCAACAACTGAATCAGGTTTGTTGATGTGACTGATTTTAATGACAGAGTAAGAAAATTTAAGGCTTAACTTCACTGACTTACCGTTGAGGCTCAAATTTACTGGGCTTTGAGGAACTTCTTGGCTTGGAAGCTGCATAATTTCCATCATATTTCTTATTGTTCTTATCGAACGGGGCTATTTTCTGTCTTCGCTGTAATTTTTCGCCCTCGATTAATGATAGCTTATCCTGAACTTCCGGACCTTGAAATCTTCCCAAATCTCCAACCGGTCGCACTGATCCTCTTTTTTCTGACTTCTTACAAAAATGACGTCCAGAATCAGAGCTAAACCAAGGGGTTGTTTGTGTTGAAACAAGAAGGTCTGGCGGTGCACCTAGAACTCCGTCAGATAAACTATTTCCAGTTGAATCAAGTTCCCCATAACCTGGTGACATCATGTCGATCCCTCCACTATTTTGATTTGCACCAAAACACCTCCTTTTCCTTTCTCAAGAGTTTTGTCGTGTTTTGACCGACAACAAGCTACAAAGTTATCACCAAACGATTGGTCACCAAGTTAATAAAACGCTCAGATATATTAGTAACCAATGGAAAGAGCGCCACTGTAAATGATGAAAGAGATATCATAGAAAAAGTAAACGATCCATGTAGTGCTAATCCAAACTGACCTTTTGTCATAGCCGTTAATTTGCTAACCTCTTTATGTATTCTGTTTCACGTTCTTGTTCATAAAACAAAGCAATATCCGCGGGAGTACTTATTAAAAAAGGTCACATGTATACTGTAGAAACAATAAATGCAATGGTCGACCGAAGTCCTACCTCTGTCCCTTGAGGACAGTCTTCAATGTTATTTCTGCAGAATGCTCCCTTCTGATTCCACAATATCACCAAAACACCAAGATCAAATTGGAAATCTCTCATTTCACTGCCATGAACACAATGCCTCGTTCCCAACTACAAAGGAAATTCGGGGGGTTTTTATTGGTCAGGGGGTCAATTGAGGAGCCGTGGCTAAATGGTTGGTGCAGGAGGTTCCGGGTTCGATGCCCGAGCGGGTGAGGAGAATTTGGAACTTCACAAAAGAAAAATTCATTGGCTGGCGTAGTGAAGGGCATCCAGCCAAGAAATTCCTCGCTGTCAAATAGTCCCTCTGAAGGGCACCGTCTGAGCCTCAATTGCTGGGGAAAATGATGTTAAAACCAAAAAAGAAAAAAAAAGTGGTCAGGGGGTTAACTGGTCAGCAAGGAAGATTCTTCTACTTCTACTTTTTCGGACATTAGACATTTGTACTTTCCTCAATATTACTTAAAGAATCCATGCGAGTTCAGATTTACTTCCTTGTTGACGAAAAGTAACCAGAATATTTCTGAAAGGTTCTTTAATATCTAAACAAAACGCCTACACTTCCTGTGCAGTTTGTCATGATTGCAGTTATTCGGTTTGTTTAGTGGAATCATCTGTTACTCATTATATATTATACTGATATTAAATATTTACCTTTACTTTTTGATAAACTAAGTGTTTTGTAAGCAACTCAATATTATCATTAAGCTGAAAAAGAGCTTTTCATTTACTTTAAATTGTACATTTAAATTGTTGAAAGGAATTTTTATTTGAGAAAAAAAAACTAAATTAGAAAGTTTTGCAGGGAAAAAAAAAGAAATGAAAGTAAGTAGGGTTTCTTGTTGTTTTTTTCTCTCTGATGCTCTTTCAGGACAAAACATGGCTTTGGTTGACCAGACAATCCCTAAGACCCAAAGATATTTTCGTTTCGCCAAGTTCCGTGACGCCCTTCTCGTAATTTGATCCCTTGGTCTGACATGTACCTCAAGGCTTGCAATTCCATCACAGAAACATGGACCAAAGTGGGCTGACAAAAAGAAATTAAACACTTCGACAAAAACTAAACTTTATCTAATTAAAATTTATTTCAAAGTGTTTGATTTAATCTCTTTTTCCTAATTCATTAACCAGATCAAATGACGACTACAATAAACCAGTTTAAGCCAATTAAAATTGTGTGAAACTGAATGAACCCCACGCACGTATTGGCTTGTGGAGGGTGCCTTGAAAGACAAGCGGATTTAAAATTAAACAGCAAGTGTCTGGTATTTACAAAGAAAAGTCGTGTGATCATCCAGTCCAACCAAGAGTTGCCATGGTTCTTCACCAAAGTGTTAATTGTGCACAACATTTGTTACTGAGCCACGAATGCAATGAAAATTTCGAGATCAAACAGACAAATGCTACTGATAGAGCTAGGTCTGCCTTTCACTTGGGGACAACAGACCAGGGCCGGATCTGGGGGTTTCATGGGATTCCGGAAACCCCCTGGCTCCCCCGAAATTTCAAAGATGGTGTAGCAAGCGGAGAAGGGCTGCTACACAGGGGACTGCACTCCTATCAACTGTACAGGCCAGCTTGTGTGAATGCAGTTGTGACTTCTACCCCACAAACTACTCCATGCTGAACCTTTGGTGCACAATGCCAATTACAACTGCAGAATGTGACAGAATCATCTCTTATAACCCCCCACCCCCCGAAGACCCATCTGAGGTCAACAATGACTTCACAGAGGTTGAAAGGGCTGGCTCTCTTGAAGATTCACCGAGATGTTGCAGATGACATTGAGGCAACAGTGGGTTCCTTTGCACTGGTGCACAGGACCCAGATGAAACTGCTGCCCAATAGATTCCTGTGAGAATACTTCAACGTTTTGTTGTTGGTGGAACTCTTACTGACAGGAAGATGACCTGTGAAGTGGTGTCAGCACTTTGCTTGTGATCAGAGGACTGATGTGCATTGGTGTGTGACCTGTGAAGTGGTGTCAGCACTTTGCTTATTATTAAAGGACTGATGTGTATTGGTTCGTTACCTGTGAAAGAAGCATTCTGTGAAGTGAAATTTTGAAGGCTGTGTTCACTTTTATTGTTTTATTGTCTTGATGGCTTCAACTCCCACTGGTTTGAATTTTTCCTTTTTGATTTTTGGGGAGAGCGGAGGGGTAAAGTAGTCATTCAGTCTTCCACTTGTTTTCTGGTTGATGTTTTAAATATTTATTATCATTGACCATTTGTTATTTTACTGACACACGAATGACATGACAATTTTTCAGTATTTGGTTGTGATAAAAAGATTGATGAATTGGGTTTTGGAGAGAATTGGTCAAGTGATGGGAGACATGTGACATTTTGAAGGTTATCTTGACTTATTTTTAGAGACAAATCACTCTTCAATTTTTGATGATGACTTTGGTGGTGATGTATATATGTCTTTTTCTGACTGAGTCTGATGTTGTTTCTGTGATGGGCATGAAATCCTTTCACTTTCATTAATGTCAGTATTAATTTTTCTTTTTACTGAGACAGTAGTATTTTTGATAAAGATACTGTACAATGAAATTTTACAGGTTGACTTTGCTTAATTTAGTGATATACGTTGCTGCGAGTTAGTTGTTGACATTGATGGTGACATTGAACCAGTCTTTCACTGACTTCGTGTCTTTGATGATCATGTAGTCCTTTCATTGTGTTTTCCTTTTTACAGAAGTGCACCAGTGTTTATGCAAAGAACTATTTTAACACCATTATTTATGAAGAGAACTATCTTTTACAGCAGCATTTATGGAGAGAACTATCGTGTGCAGTGGGTAATAAATTAATACAAAAATGCCTTGATGTGTTGATAATTTGTCTAGGATCAAACAATATTGAAATATTTGAACTTTCACCCCCCATTATTTTTGGGAACTTTGACCCCCCCTTATTTTTGGAAACTCCCCTCCACTAAGAACTGACCCGTCGCTGCAGATCTTTCGAGGTTAGTCGCATTTATTTTTCATCGTCTGCTGTTGGAAAAACAATCAGGGTGTTTTAGACTGCAATTCATAAACAGGTGATGGATTGTCTCGACACCCTCTTTGTTTTGCTTATTGAAGTGTGCCCGCTTTGACGAAAGCGTGAATCAGCTTTTTACCAAAACGAACGTGATTTTATTTGAGTCATTCAAGTAATGTGTCGCCAGTCCTGAATTTTAATTAAACACTCATGAAACTTAAATATCTGAAAAATTGGAGAACGTGCAGTTCTGCATATCAAGTATCAATTGGAAAACGTGGCTACGTTGACTACTGAAGTGTTTTCAACAAAATTTACAAACCACATCCTTACTTGATAAAACAAATTCAGTTTTCAGAAGGAAAAAGTCAAGTTCCAGAAGTCTGAACTGAATCCGCACCACCGATTCTAAACTGGTAGGACAGCAAAATAAAGGTTTTTTTTCTTACCCTGACCCCCACTTTGTACATTTTTGTTGAAGAACGGCCTCGTGAACAAAGGTCATCTGTGTTTGTATGATAAACAAACAGATCTTCTATCTACATAAAAATTCTCCTTGATTTAAATCATCCACTCAGTAAAAAGTAAGGCCGTGTACTCCGGCCTCTTTGTGGCGTGGCCCCTGTCAGATGTACCACTTTGAAGGGAAGATCATAAAAAATCTAAACTTCAAGTATTTAAGAGTTAGTTTTAATTTGAATGCAGTAGGTACTTGGTGATCCTCCTCCTCCTCAGGTGCCATGTCCTTGCAGAACGTCGGCGGTCATGCTTCTCCACTTGAACCTGTCCTTCGACTTTCTCAAAATTTCACTCTCCTCGACTTTGGTCCATGCAGATAGGCTCTTTATGAACGTTAGCCTTGGT
>RDPX01000205.1:5428-41425 GCA_003991215.1 Morbakka virulenta
AAAAAACTTTTTGTAAGTATTTTGTTTTAATTATTTTTAAAGTCTGCAGTCTTGAAACTTAGTAAGGTGGCAGAAGAACAATGCTCCAAAGAAATTAAAATACGAATTTTTGGTGATGATGTCATCAGACGATCGGTGACATCATCATATTTATTGGCCATTGGAATTTGGCGATTTTGGCCAAAATATTTAAATCGCAGAATGAACCAAATTTTTGTACAGAATGGCCCTGAAATGAATCTGATCACTTTTTAAATGCATTTTTCAATGAATGATGAAAAAGAATGATGCCATCAATTTCACAGTCAAAAAAATCACTTGTTGGCCGAGTGCCAACTTTGACCAGACGTCCAGTGACAAAACGGCCATAAACTTGGACTGAGTTATCACATACGCTTGAAAATTGCAGTAAAACTGTAAAAATATGCCTCGATAAAAGTAAAAAAGCTTCGAGTTCGCAGCTGGTTCCATTTGGAAAATATTCGGGAGAAAATCGAGACGGTGGCGCCAACCACCATACGAAATAGGGTTGAGTAAAAAAAAAGGAATCCTATTCCGCAAAAACTAGACGTGATGGGAACAAATGGATATCATTTTTAGATTCAGCACACAAAATTGGTCCAGAAACACTTTTATTTTTAAAGAGTCTCAAAAAATTGTTGCCCTCTGTTATACAGTGGTCTGCTTATTAGGTGAAATTCAGATGGGTGGAAGAATGCCTTTGATTTAAACGTGGGATTTATTATTATTGGCAATGGTATTTAAGATTTAATTAAATTTAATTAAAATTAATTGAAATTAACTAAAATCAGGGGCGGCGTGGAGCACTGTCAATGTACTATTAGTTTCTATGCGACCACAAGAAAATTTTTTGGAGTGCATGGTGTCCCCCGGAAAATTTTTTGCGACCACACCCCTTTTCACCTGGGAACGCCCATTTCTGCACCAGTTTGTAAACAAAAGGAAGGTAAATGGAAGAGGTTACTGCTTTGTATTGGTTCAAATATGAAGATATGTTGAATTCTTAGAGTATAATACTACATTCTATGATAAATGCAATCACTTTATTTTCTTTAAAATTGTTCTGCGCGCTTTTTGTTGTTTCCTTGGAACCTCGTCACGACATTTTCGTAAAAACCTGGTTGCTTTGCAAGTTATCTCAGGTTGAAGTAAAACCAGATGCTCCTTTCTGTTTTGCAGCATACGGGACCTTGAGGACGAAAGCTCTGACAAAAGGGATACAGGGACAGATGCAGGATTTTAAAGATGTTAGTCGAAATATTTGCCTGAAAAATGCCCCTCAAATCGCCCCCAACCATGGTTTGGGGGTGAGTTGAGGGGTACAAGAACTTTATACTAATACTAATTTTATGTGATTGTTTGTTGTGAAGTCACTAAAACAAAACAAAACAAAACCCCTTAACCTAAGTGCCACAACATTTTTTATTCAATGTAAGCTGTAGATCAGAATATAGATGATGGCATACAAGTTGTATTCTGCTAATAAGTTTGTCAGAAATTTTCTCTCCATTAGGTACAGCCTCAGAAGCAAGAGAGGATATACCTAGACTCGAATTAGTTATCTCCATGTTGGAAGATTATGAGAGGAAACATAAAAGGGATGACTCGGAATTGGCACACAGTGATTCTGCTTTGATTGGTGCTAAGGGAAAGACCTTTTACTAGTGGAAAAAACCGCCAAAGGAAGAAATTACGTTGTTACTCATGCAGATCGGAAAACCACCTGATTAAAAATTTTCCCAGAAGGGGATATCCCACAATGCAAAGTTTTTTTTTCTTCTTCTTTGCAGTCTCCGAAAGATCAGGGGTCTGCAGCACGCATCATCCTTCTCCATAGTAGTCTTTCCGTTGTCTGTTCATCTCATTCCTTTCTTCTCCATGTCTCTTCTGATAGTATCTCGCCATCTTAATCTCTGTCTTCCTCTTGATCTCTTTCCCTTCGCTGGCTCTGCCCATGCTTTAAAAATCCAATCCTGTTCCTCTCTTCTTCGAACGTGGCCATACCACCTCAGCCGAGCCTTACGTAACTTTTCTGCAATGGACACTACACCTGCACTAGCTCTTATTTCTTCATTTGTGCATCTCTCCATCAAAGATATGCCTATTATCCATCCCAGCATTCTCATTTCTGTGCGTACAAGTAAGTCCTCCTCATATTTTCGCAGTGCCCAAGTCTCTGCTCCATATAATAGCACAGGCCTTACCACAGTCTTGTATATCTTGACTTTCACTCTTCTTGGAATTCTTCGGTCACAACTGCTTTCACTTTCCTCCACTTGTTCCAGCCGCACTTCACCCTTTCCTTTACTTCTTCTTCGCATCCTCCTGTATCTTTGACAGTGGACCCGAAATATCTAAATTTTCAGTTTGCCTCAGTTCTGTCCCATGTCTATCTTTGACTTCTATCCGTTCCTCACCATTCTTTGAGCTTACCATCACTTCTGTCTTACCAGCATTCATTTTCAGTCCCCTTCTCTCCAGTGCACCCTGCCAGCGTCCTAGTCTCTCTTGCAGTGCTTCCTTGGAGTCTGCGGTGATTGTGAGGTCGTCAGCATATAGTAGCTCCCAAAGGTCATCCTGCTGGACTTCTTTGGCGAGCTCGTCCATCACTGTGATAAAAAGGAACGGACTCAGTGCCGATCCTTGATGGAGACCAACTTTGACGGGGAATGGTTCAGAAGTGGCCCCCTGCATTCTCACAGCCGTTCTTGCATCTCTGTACATTTCTTCCACCATCCTCACCATCTTTTCTGGTACTCTTTTGCGCCTGAGTGCCCAAAACACAACATCTCGAGGTACTCTATCATACGCTTTCTCAAGGTCTACAAACCCAAGGTACAGTTGCTGATTCCCCTCCAGCTTCTTTTCCTGAATTTGTCTCACAATGTAGATTGCATCTACCGTTCCTTTTCCCTTCATGAAGCCGAACTGCCTTGCATCAATTTCAACCACGTTCCTGATTCTTTCATCCACAATTCTCTCCATGATCTTCATTGCATGTTCCATTAGCTTTATTCCTCGGTAGCTCCCACACTCAAGATTGTCTCCTTTCTGCTTGTATATGGGTACAATGTAGCTGCTCCGCCAATCATCTGGGATTCTTTCTTCATTCCATATTTTTCTGCATAGGTCTGTGATCCATTTAACACCTTCATTTTCCAGTGCTTTCAGCATATCAGCCGTGACTTCTGATGGTCCACCAGCTTTGTCATTCTTCATTTTCTTCAATGCGCTCCTCACTTCTTCCTCTGAGATATCAGCCATTGGGCCTTCTACTGGGTCTGCTGCTTCTAAACCTTCACGCTCATTTTCAACATTAAGGAGTTGGTCGAAGTACTCCTTCCATCTAGTCGCTATCTCATTTGTGTCATACAGCACTTTGCCATCCTTGTCTTTGATGATGTTAACGCTTCCAACATCCTTGGATTTTCTAGCTCTCATCTTCGCAACTTTGTAGATCATGCTTTCGCCTTCTTTACTATCTAACTTTTCATACCATCCTTGGGATGCTTTCCACTTTGCTTCAGCCACACAGCGCTTAGATTCTTTGCTTGCTTTTCGATATTCTGCCTCTGCTTCAACTGTTTGCACTTTCTTCCACTCTTTGAAAGCCCTCTTTTTCTTTGCAACTGCCACTTGCACTCTCTCTTGCCACCACCATGTTTCCCTTTGCACCGATCGCCCACCTTTGCTCCTTCCACATACCTCTTCTACTGCACCCTTGACAGCTGTTTTTAAGAGATGCCATTCTTCCTCCATCTTCTTACATGTCCTTCCTGCCTTTCTTTCACGTACTGCCATTTTGAATTCCTGCTTCTTTTCCTCCAGCTTCCATGCTCTGAGCCTTGGGATCCTGAGATATTTCTGTTGACTCTGAACTTTCTATTTCATATAAATCACGAGCAGGTGATGTTGGATTGCTACGCTTTTCCATTGATCACTGTGCAGTTCTGTACCTGCAGCCTCTCTCTCTCTCTCTCTCTCTCTCTCTGTCTGGTGTACTATTAAATAGTTAATCTGGGTGCTCCTACCCCCGCCGATGTAGCTGACCAGGTGCTCATTTCTCTTCTTGAACAGTGACTTGGCATATACAAGTTCAAGGGCCTGTACCACTTCTAGAATTTTCTCACCTTCTTCGTTTCTCTGCCCATACCCAAAACCACTATGTTCGCTTTCAAATTCCCCTCGCTCCTCTCCAATATGTCCATTTAGGTCTGCTTCAATGATGATCTTCTCCTGTGATGGAATCCTGCTGACTACTGCCTCAAAAGACGTCCAGAAACTTTCCTTCTGCTCAATGCTGCAGCCTACTTGGGGTGCATAAGCTGAGATGATATTCACTACATGCCTTCCCATCATAACCTTGACAACCATTAGCCTATCCGATTCTCTTCCGACCATTATGTTGTTCTCAAACTGTCCACTCAAAACCACACCGACTCCATTACTGCCCTCTACTGAGGTACTGTATACCAGCTTACAGCCATCTCGCAGGTGCCTTACTCCACTTACTTTTTTTCTCCTCGTACAGTCTACCAGTTCCCTTCCTCTCCCGGTCATGCTACCAATATTCCACGTTCCAAATCAGATTTTTGCTTACACTCGCTTCTTTACCCGTGCCAATTGACTGCACGGTACCCCTTGCCTTCCCACGCCAGTCGGGGCCTGGCGCGCGTCGTTTACGGAGTACGCCCTATCCTTCTTTGAACAATTTGATGAGATTTGTGTCATAGTACTGAAGAGCTGTTTTACGGTTGCATGCCCTTGCTGACACCAACCACCCTCTTATCAGGGGGTGGGCCCTTAGCCTTTGGTAGTCCTCTTTGGGGTTCAATGGGTGAGTGCCAGGGCGTATTCCACACACCGATGGGCCATGCGAACTGCACCTAACGAGGAGCTCTTCCTCCGGTGACAGAGGGCTGTCACCCCCTAGCCAGAGCCTCGTTAGCTCAGGAACCTCACGGTACTTACCTAGGGCACACTACGGGGAGATGAGGTTGACTTGGCCGCAAAGTGGGTCATAGACAGGTGGCACAGTGACACTTTTCGACATGGTCTAGCCCACCCTTTCACAGTACAGGACTGAACCAAGCACTCGCACAAGAGGCCGTACCGGACGAAGGATCCAGGTTGTTCGCAAGGATCCCATTAAAGTCGTTTGTGTTGTCTCCAAAGTTGTGTAGATCCATGACTTTTGAGGCAGTTTAGAGCGGTGGTTTGCCATTGCCTTCCGCTCAGTGTTCCATGTCGAGGCACCATCTCTTGCCTTTGTCAAATTGATGACTCTTCTGCAAGGCATCAGGGGGTTTAGCAGTAACGAGAACAATTCTCAAAGTTGGACTATGGTACTAGCTTCCGTGTGTGCATCACATGACTGTTGACACATTTAGTGCTCTTTCGCTCTTGTGAGCATCCGATGGTCCTGCAATCTATCTTTGCCTTTTACCCATGGCTGGGGTAGCATAGCGAACGTCGGGATATGTCTTCACACATTCGGGTGTAGATCCAGCACATTGCGCTTTGTATCGAGGAATTTGCCTCGATGTCGGGGCTGCTACTGCTTCCGGTCTGCTTTAGTTCACCCTCAGTTATTCTTGTATTATTCCCGAGTACCTAACAAACAGGTTCGAATGGGCTTTCCAGCATTCACCATCTGCCGGGAGGCGTTGCAGGCTAAACAGACAAGCCTCACAGGTTTGATTATAGAGAGTTTGAAAAGCCAGAGGAAGTGCAGCTCCGAGATTCCCATGCCTTATTAGCCTATGGAATCGGGGCAGTGTACTGTCCTGATTCCATATTTGAGTCCAAAGTTGGATGAGAAACTTATGATTGGGGCCCAGATTTTATGCAGGTTAAAAATTCAAATATACAACTGAAAATAAGCAAATATACAACTAAAAAATACAACTAAAATATCACATTTAAACTACAATTTTTAGTAAATTTGAGCAGATTTTAATACCTTCAGAACAGTTGCGAGTTCACATGCATAATAGCCAACTTTTTAATGTTATTTTCTGTCAGAGACATCCTTGTATCACCGAGTATTCTCTTGTATTTAGAAAAACTTCTTTCTACTTCGGCAGAGTTAATTGGAGTTTTATTCAGCTCCATAATTTAAGCAACTGTGTATTTGGATTCATCTGGTGTCCGTAATTCCTGTAAACCTTTGTTTTTTCATAAAACAGTAACCAGTTTTTCGAGTGCAGGCGCATCAAGTTTTTGTTGCAGTTGATCCAGTTTTGTCATTGCATCTTCAACTGTGACTGTTCACCCTTCGATTTCTTTAATGTAGCTAACAAGTGGAACATAATTTTCAGTTATATTCCCCATTTTGTTTTTAATATCAGAACTGCGCATTACATGTTTCATGTCACGAATAGCAAGTGACTCATTGTTTTCAAATCCATTAACAAATTATTTTATCCAAATATTCCAAGTAATATTTCACGGCCTGCAAACAGGTACCCCAGCGAGTAATGACTGGGTTTGGCGGCAGAGGAATGTTCTGTTCTTGTAGTGCACTCCGCCTGCACGGAGATTTTTTGAAAGCCTTCTTTCCTCTAGAAATTAACTTGTCCACTTCCGGATTAGCTTCTCTGACTTTTTTACAAACACGACTAATATAATGCGCGAGTCAACCACGTGTTTTAGTTTCGGACAAAACGATTTTAATCCCTGAACTGCTTTGTTCGTGTACGGCGCGCTGTCTGTTACACAAACTAAAGTATTGTCGAAAGATATTTCCATTAACTGTCACATTGTTAGTGCTTTCCAGAAACCGAACGTTTACTAAAAATAAAGTTCTGTTGCCATCGAATAGTCCAATTATGGAATTACATACATAACGTCCTTTAACATCAGTTGTTTTGTCGACAGATATTCATATTAAATGGTCTTTTAGTTCGTTTTTAATGGGTTCAATCTTTTCTTTGTATACTTGCTCAACATAATTTTTTCAAACAGTTCACTCACTGGGGGTATTTTGTCCCGTATACTTCTTTAAAAACGATTTAAATGTGTCATTTTCTAATTTCCATGTTCGCTGCAGTGAATGCCTTTGTTAAATCCTTAATATACTCAGCATTGTATGCTTCATTTGCACAGGCTAGGACCAGGTGTTCTGTGTCCTGAGGGGCAATTTGACATTTAGGGGAGGTAGCAGACTCTCGCAGGCCCCATTTGTGCAGATTGGCAGCGGTTCTGCCGTGGCCTGATTTCAGCCTGTTGGCCGTGGTCCACTGTCTTTTATTGGCGGTCTTGAAACCTGGTTGCAGGCATGTAGGGTCTTCTACAAGGTCTCCCCCTCTTGGGATGTTCTTTTCCCAGTATTCTGCCCACGCCCTATCTATGTTGAAAAACAAAGATAGATAGTACAGATATTACAGCTGTGACTGTAATATCTGTTTAGATTAAACTGCAAGGTATGAAAATTAGCACTTTCTACTTTGAGTGTGACGCCGAAAAGACCAGTTTTCAAGGTTATTCGCAGACCGCTAACGAACAGAAATGTCTAGACTGTCGTTATTGATAGCACACAAGGGTAATTAAGAAAGATAGGGAAAATACTCATGAATGTGAACACAGAAAATGAACATGAGGCATTGAGATTAGCTAACATTTGTCGTTTTTTAGTGTCAAGGCAGTTATTTATTCAGGCTAAAATGCTTCTTTGTGGATTATACAAGTAACGCCTAAATATAAAACTAACAGCTAAATATACAACTAAAGGCAAAATATACAACTAAAAAATACAATTATACAATTTTCCGGGCCCTAATAATGACAATGCATACCTTCGTGAATTTAGTTAATGTTTTGGTGAACTCGAAACTCTTGATTAAAACTATCACTGGTATAGGTATAGAACCTGACTTTGATAAAATCTCTGCAATAGTTGAAATGCCGAACCCAACAAACGTGAAAGAACTACAGCGTTTGCTTGGCATGATTACATACCTCGGTAAATTTATTCCTAATTTATCCGATGAAACCGAACCACTTCGTCCTCTTCTCGAAAAAGATGTTGTGTGGAGCTTTGACACTCCTCAAATTGAAGCCGTTGAGAAGCTGAAAACCCTCATCACCACCATTCCAATGTTAAAATATTATGGTCCAATCCTACTATCCAGAATTTATTCAGATTCTTCCCAACAAGGACTAAGTGCAATATTAGAACAAAAACATGATAATCAATGGCACCCAGTCGCATATGCTTCACCATCATTAAACTCTTTAGAACAAAATTATTGCCCGTTAGAACGTGAAATTTTATCCCTAGTATTTGCAAGTGAAAAATTTCGGGAATACACATATGCCAAACATTTCAAAAAGAGATACTACGAATCCTTCATCGACGACATCCTGGCATATCGAAAATTAAGTTAAAAGCTCGTTCAACTTTATATTGGCCCGGTATGAGTGCACAACTTTAAGACACCGTCGCCACATGTAGCCAATGCTAACAGTTGCGTAACCATCAACAAAGTGAACCACCTGTTCCACACGACATTCCATCAACACCATGATATAAAGTTGGAACAGATCTATTTCACCTTTTCAACAAGCAATATCTTTTGATTGTTGATTATACTACAGATTTCTTTGGCATAAGTCAATTGCCTGATGCTGCAAGTACCACCGTCATCCAGCATACTAAAGCCATTTTCGCAAGATGTGGTATACCGAAGGAAATCATTTCTGACAATGGCCCAGAGTTTAGTGCTACCGAATACAACAACTTTTGTAAAAAATGGGACATTGAACATAACCCCAGCAGTCAAAAATATCCACAAAGTAATGGCCAAGTAGAACGTACAGTGCAAACAGTTGAGAAAACATTAAAAAAAGAAAATCTTATAATGAGGACATACATCTCGCTTTACTTACTTTGAAAGCTACACCGTTAGATAAAAACACACCATCCTGAAGGACTTTACCACCTGATTTGGAGACTATTTTTTTCTCAAGTGTGGGGATGTTGTATAATTTTTCTCATGCTCTTGTGAACACTCGCCGTCACAGCTCCAAGGTGCCATTATGAATTTAGTGATCTAACTTCAGGTGCACTGCCAATTGCGGTGAACCTTCTGAACCTTCTGAACCTTCTGAACCTTCTGGATCTAATCAAAATGAACTCCTAGCTGTAGACACATGGTTAAAGATACAGGTTTATAAATGTTCTTGGATTGTTTTTTATCTGATTTATTCTTCATTACTTGTCATAACGTTTACATCTGAAGCTGAAACACATATGTTTGTTACTTTGTTTACTAATTTAAGTTTATTTATTACCACAGTGCCGTGACTTTTTAGAACTTCAATTGGTGGTTTATTTAGGTTGAATAGGTCTTTTTTAGGCCTTTTAACATATCCTTTCCAAATTCTTGTTTTAATCGTTTGTTTATTTTCAATGCTATTTGATCTGGGAATATTTGGTCTAGACCAAATAATTGATAATCATTTTTATTTGTGATATTGTTACATTCAAAGGTAAATGGCTTGCTGTGATCAATATCCCCAGTGCAATGAAATCTTTTGCTCTTATTAATTGATGAACATTTTAATTGGATATTATTGTTGTTTAGGAATGTATAACAGGATTTTATAAAAAACTATTGTCTTGTATCTACTAATATAGAATTTCTTCATTTTTATACACTGACCATCATCAATACCAATTCCTAATAATTTATTCAATGTGATTGGATCACATCCATCTTTTCTTAATTGTTAACATAACTTTTTATATGATGAAGTGAATAGAGACAAGGTTAATCACTTGGTTGGACATAAATATATACTAACAAAAAGCAAAAGGAACAGCTGATGAATTCAATTAATAATGTTAATAGTTACAAATAGGTCAGGTCAGGCAGTAGCTTACTATGGGTAAAATGTAGCCCCATACCACCTGTCGCATACTCGCCAACCCGCACTGAACCAGCGTGGCGAGTTATGGTTCAAACCTACAATGACTACACACAATTTGTAACGGCCCTCAGTCCCTGGCAGCCTAAAGACAGAGGGTGCTAAGAATCTCCAGGCTTCACAAGTGCATCTCCATAAATGCACATATAGCGTAAGATCACTGAAAAGTCAAGAAAGAGAGGAAGAGTTAGAGCATGTGTTGGAGAATGCCAAATTCAAGTGGGATATCATCGGACTAGCTGATATGCGAAGGGAAAGAGAACACTTGGAACAGCTACGAAGCAGAAATATGCTGTACACTAGAGGAGGAGATGAGTTGATTGGAGAAGTTGGTTTCCTGGTGAACAGAATGACGAAAGAGCGAGTGTTCCTCTACGAAGGAACAGGCTGGCCTCGATCACATTGAGAATCGACAAAAAATACAATCTGCAAGTGGTTCAAGTTTATGCACCAACACCTAGCCTTGAAGATGATGAAATTGAAGAACTATATGAAGAAGTAGCAGAGATCATGGGAAAGAACAAGAGTCACTTTAAAATTATAATAGGTGACTTCAATGCAAAAGTTGGGCAAAGACAACAAGACGATGAAGTAGCAAATGGGCCTTTCGGGTTTAGAGATCGTAATAAGAGAGGAACAACACTAATACAATTTGCAACAGCACAGAACTTAAGAATAGAAAACACTTTCTTTAGGAAAGTAAGAAATGGACATGGAAGAACCCTAATGGACTGACAAAAAATGAAATAAACTACGTCATGAATAACAGAAACATTGTCTTAGATGTTGATGTCATTCAGAGAGTTAATGTAGGGAGAGACCACAGGATGGTGCGCAGCAAGATCAAGCTCAATACAAGATTAGAGAGAAAGCAGCATGGTAAGATCGGGGAAGCCAAAAGTCAATCTCGAAGCGTTGATGTGCAAAAGGCAAGAATTTCAACTAAAGCTACAACATCGATTTGAGATGGATAGTGATGTGGAAGAAATGGCAGGGAAGATCACAGAAGTTGTACAGGAATATGCAATGGAAACAGCTGGACGAAGTGCAAGATCAGACAGAGAGAAGCTCAAGCCTAAGACCAAAGAGCTACTGGAGAAAAGAAGGAGAATGGTAGGGAAAGATCAGACTGCACAAGAGAAAATTGAATACACCGAATTATGCAAGACAATTAGAAAAGCAATGAGAGAAGACATCAGAGAGCATAACACCCTAAGAATCAAGTTAGCCATTGAAAGTGGAAGAGGTCTCCAGACAGCAGCAAACACCAAAGAAGGATGTAAAGTATTGATACCATCACTGAAAGAACAGGACGNGAAACAGCTGGACGAAGTGCAAGATCAGACAGAGAGAAGCTCAAGCCTAAGACCAAAGAGCTACTGGAGAAAAGAAGGAGAATGGTAGGGAAAGATCAGACTGCACAAGAGAAAATTGAATACACCGAATTATGCAAGACAATTAGAAAAGCAATGAGAGAAGACATCAGAGAGCATAACACCCTAAGAATCAAGTTAGCCATTGAAAGTGGAAGAGGTCTCCAGACAGCAGCAAACACCAAAGAAGGATGTAAAGTATTGATACCATCACTGAAAGAACAGGACGAAACTATCACCACCAGCCGAGAGGGAATATTAGAGGGATGCGCGGAATTTTATGAGAACCTATACAAAGACGCAGCCCAGAACATTGTACTAGAGAAAGCAGAGGATGTACCACCTATCCTAAATTGTGAAATAGAGCATACTATGATTATGATATAATCAAAGTATTTGATATTAAAGATACTACTCACAACGAAATTATAATAAAAACTATTTCGAAATTAAATAACGTAGTAATTTAGAAAATGGGAATTTTCGATGATGGTCATGAGCAAAATATTACTCACTCTCTTTCTTAGCAACATAGCGGATGGAGTATGAAAGGACATCGTGTTGCTAATATTGCAGATCATGTTGTAGATAATGATGCTGTAAGTTTATCATATTCTGAGAGTAAATATCTTGATAAACACACTGGAGGAAGCATGAAAGGTGGTATCAATGTGAACAATTTTGATCGTTTTTGGTTTTCAAAATCCCCTGAAATTTGACAGCAGTGCAGTGAGTTTCGGCTGTTTGAAAACTCTTTTTTTAAATGAAATTTGCCGAACATTGTTATGGGAATACTATGTTCCACACACTACATCAATTTATAAACCAGGCAGAGTTAACACAAATAAACTTTTTGTTAATTCTTCAAACAAGACAAGTATAAAAGTTATATGATTAGACATTGTCTGAAAATAATGCGAAGCAGGTAACTACATTAAATCAACCCACAATTTGTAGTAAAACAGATAAAATTAAAAATAGGTAATATTTTGAATTTAATGGAAGCCAACAAATGGTAAGTGATATAAATCTTAACGTAACTAGTGGTAATAGTGATAATGTTAATATATTTATTGTCTATTAAATGAACTCAAACGCCGGTGTCTGCTGGCTTCGAAACGGTTTATTTGGCCATGATGATGGATATTTTGAAAAATTTGTTGCCTTTTCTCCAACAGGCTATTTGGTTGTTTCAGATACAACAGATGATCATATTGTTCTAAAAGTCATTGATGATAATAACAATCTTGCTAAAGAGAAACTTTTAATAAAAAGAATGTTGTTAATCTTACAAATACCGAAAAACCAAATCCAGGGGAACTTAATAAATGGTGTTGTTTTTCTATCCACTCGAATGTACCAGCAAAAACAAACAAATCAAGTGTTTATGCCACGGAAAAAAACTATGTGATTTTATTTTTAAAACATCATCAGTACCTACTCAAATGACATTTAAAGATTTAAACCCAAATGGAATAACTGGATTAAAAGACTCTATTGCTTTTTTCGGTTTGTGTAAAAGCAAGCGTTATTTCTGATCAAGACATTAAGCAACATCATCATGTGCTTTGTGAGGATTGGTACAACATTAATCATGATAAAATTAGTTTAACCTAAAATGATATACAATACTATTATAAATGACAATGAATCCTAAAATGTGTTTGAAAATTCTGAAAAATACATTTATTTTATAATTTTATACCTAAATTTTAATGATCAGATATTAAAAAGTGCAATGATATATTAATGTTTAGTATGTAATATACAGGATGAATTAATAACAGTTGATCATATTCCAAATGAGTATGAAAGTGAAATCTTCTGTTCCTGGAATTAGTCGCTGTACACATATTTTAGAGAAATTATTAAGTTGTCTAACCTGCTGTAAGTATAAAAAGGGTAGAGAATACTGTTATGTTATACTTGAACATAAAAAAACAAATTGTTTTCAAAATTCACCTCTATTAGGTCATATTACTGGTATTATTTGGAATATTGCTAATAGCGAACAATATTAAAGAGATATTTTAGTATAATCATATATTAACGATGGATTGTAATGATGGCATCTTCTTCTAAGTGCCTTGTCTGTAGACTTTGGCTATCATGATGTTCCAATTAACCCTGTTCCTTGTCAGATGTAAAATTTCACTTGTTTGTATTGCATTCCTCCAGTCTTTTCCCACACAGTCCCTCAAATCTCCCCAAAATGTTCTTCGCTGGCGCCCTCTGTCTCTGGTTTCTTCTATACGTCCAGTCAATACCAAGTTCTCCAGACCCTCCTTCCTCATCACTTGTCCCAAGAATTCTATCTTCCTTGTTTGGACTGTCCTCAACAGATTCTTTTCTGTTCCTACTCTTTGTAAAACTTCATCGTTTGCTATATGATCAGTCCATGATATTCATAACATCCTTTTCAAGAACCACATTTCAGCGGCTTCCAACTTCTTTTCCATTCCAACTGATATTGTCCAGCATTCACATCCATACAGCAGGGTAGATGTTACGTAGCACTGCAGTACTCTCATTTTTGTGGACATTGACATTTTCTGGTGTTTTAAAATTTTCCCTAGTCGATCGAAGGCATCCTTTGCTAATCCAATTCTCTGCTTTATTTCAACGTCACATTTACCATTCTGGGTGATGTAGCTTCCCACGTAATTAAACTTGTCCACCTGCTGGATTTGGTCAGTCCCAATGAGTAATCTGCATCTTGGACTGTGTTTCTTGCTTACTACCATACACACGGTNCCAGCATTCACATCCATACAGCAGGGTAGATGTTACGTAGCACTGCAGTACTCTCATTTTTGTGGACATTGACATTTTCTGGTGTTTTAAAATTTTCCCTAGTCGATCGAAGGCATCCTTTGCTAATCCAATTCTCTGCTTTATTTCAACGTCACATTTACCATTCTGGGTGATGTAGCTTCCCACGTAATTAAACTTGTCCACCTGCTGGATTTGGTCAGTCCCAATGAGTAATCTGCATCTTGGACTGTGTTTCTTGCTTACTACCATACACACGGTCTTTTTGCGATTTATTTCGAGTCCTTTCTTCTTGCTTTCATCCACTACTTTGTTTAAGAAGTCCTGCAGTCCTTGCTGAGAGTTTGCAACTAACGTAGAGTCATCTGCGAATCTCAGGTTATTCAGGTTGTGACCACCAACACTGATCCCATCCAAGCCTTCCAGTTTTCTGGAGATCTTTTCCCCATATAGGTTAAACAGGTCCGGAGAAAACAACTCTGTCTTGTACCTCTCTTGATCTTGACGTATTGACTCAGTTCATTATCCACAAGTATACAAGCAGTTTGTTCCAATGATGGCATACACAAGTGTTTTACAGATAAGGGTGAAATCATTTGTGATTTCTGTAAAAAAAATGGATTGATGAATCTGTCAACAAACAAGTACAAGAATTACGTTTCAAAAAAAGAAACTCATTGATAATGAAGATATGTATAGTAAATCATGTGGTTCAGTTCATGATTATATGTATGCTAATAAGTATATTGATTAGTATGAAAATAAATATTAAATTATCAAAAAATCAGTTTACCAGAAAAAATATTATGTTTTGAAATTGATATTAAATATAATATTGATATAAACAGTAATTAAAAAGACCAAGTGTTGTATACATTTGAGGAAATAGATAAGAAACAAATACCTTCACATTGTCTTCACATAATTAAAGTAAACCATGTGATTTGACCCACACAAGTAACGAGAGTGTGCATTTCATGCTTTATTTTAGGCTGTTTTTCTTTATAAGGCAAATGCAGCAGTTTGTCAAGGGTGTATGAAGTGATACATGCAAGATGTCATGGAGTGAAGAGATTTGGAAGGAAAATGGCAGAAAGATTAAAGTGAAAGATATGTTTTAAAGGAGAGCAGCAGACTGATGATGATGGTGATGAGCAAGTGTATAGGGCTTAGAAAAACTAGATTCGTTTTGCTATCTTGGAGACAATTTAAACGCGTGTGGAGGAAGTCAACTAGCAGTGGTCTCTAGAGTTAGAATGGCATGGAAGAGGTTAATGAGTTGAAGGACATCCTGTGTAGACAAGCAATACTAACATTGAAAATGAAAGGGAAGATCTATGCAACGTGTGTGAGGCTTGTAATGGTTTATGGTGCAAAGAAATGGGTTGTGAAAGCAGATAAAGAAGTATTACTGAATAGATGTGAAAAGGGAATGCTGAGATTGATCTGTGGAAAAAGACTTAGTGAAAGAAAAAGTAAAAAAAGATTTGATGTGTTTGACTGGATTAAAGTCTGGAAATGATGATGTTGAAAGAGAGACCTGTCTGAGATGGTATGGGCATGTATTGAGAAAAGATGACAATGAAGATGTAAAGAGAGCAATGACGTTTGAAGTTGAAGGTAGAAAAGGACAAGGAAAACCTCCATTGGAGTGGAGAGACAAGATGGAAAAAGATACTGGATAGATTGGCCTTGAAAATGAAGATGCACAGGATAGAACAAGATGGAAAACAAAAATTGGTCGAAAGTCGCTGGCACTGTTAAGCACTGTCAAAATTGTACTCATGTTTTGATTAAGATAAGGTGATTAATTATTAATAATCATCTTGTGGGTTTAAGAAAAAAAACCCCATCAAATATGCCCTTGTCACTCCCTCTTTATTACCGCAAATGCTGTCATTTGAGATGAAACAGATTAATTATTTTTTGAGCTATACTATTATAAGGAAAACCAAAACAGTAGTTACCATAAATTTAATTAATAATTGACACCATCATGTTATTTAAAATGTAATAGAAAAATCACATATGTCCTCACACTTTTAAAGTTATTCCATGTGATTTGACGAGAGTGTGCCTTTCGTTGTGAATGGTAAAAACACTGCTTTTATATACAAGCACTATCACATTTAAAGAAAAAGTTCTCTCTTTAAAACTTTTATATGTATAAAATATTAAACATGTATTTCTGCTAATAATAAAAATCTCTATAAAAAGAAAATAATATAGAAGTCCAAAAATAATTTATTTAATTTTTATTGAATTTAATTGAATTTTCAAGTATCATTATCAATAACAATAAATCACACTTTTGAATCTAAGGCATGCTTCCATTTATCTTTTGAAACGAAACCTATTATAGAATGGTCTATTTATTAGGTAAATCTCTAAAGCTTTTTCAGGAAAAGCTTATAATTTGCAGAAGATGGTTGGGAAAAGATTGGTAGCGTAGGGAGCTGGAAGAATTTTCTTTTTATTTCTTCTTACCAGTTCATTTCTTCATTTTCTTTTTCAGAAGGTTGTGATGCATTTAGAAAACCCCAATTTCAATTTCCGTATTATGTCCCTAGGTTTGGATAAAAGGATACACATAATGGAAACTTAAATATCTTGCATCTCATACAAGTGTTTTTTTTGTCCAGCTGAAACATTGTTAAGTCAACACATAGTGTAGACTAAAACAAATCTCAATAGGGTCGAGAAGACAAGGCATCACTGATCGATCGGATATTTTTTCTTGACAAATGTTTTATATTTCTAAATTACGTTAATTTGGTTTCTACTTTGTGACCTTGTTTCCTTACAGGCTAGCAGTCCCTGTCAAGCAAAAAACGTTAACCATGATTCATGAAACATAACACCTCCTGCGCAGCAGATGCGTAAACAAATTACTTAGATCATGGCAAAGACAGAAAGGAGATCAGACGTACATTTGCTCCAGCAAACGTACTCGTGCTGTCGGAAATAAAGTCTTTGAGTAAAAATATATAACAATCTACATAGCAAACTATTTTTTATTAGTGAGCAATGGTTATTGATTTTATTCATTGCAAATTACAGACATACATAAACAAAGGATTAAATTCTAAAAATCTCTGTCCATGTATCTGCCCATCTATTGGTCCATCTACCTGTCTATTCATTCCTCTATCTGTCTATTTATCCATCTAGCTATCTACCTATCTACCTCTTTATCTGTGTCTCTGTCTGTGAATCAAAACTGGACGCGTCTCCTGCACGTACCTCAGATGAACTTGTGTCGTCGTTCCTCTTATAGAGGCACCCATCATCATTCAAGTGGTCTCGGAAGCTCATATTTCCATACAAAATATGCAGGGACACGGCCATCGCCAAGGAAGACCTTTTAAGAGCTATGACCGACAGAGTATACTGGAAAGGTGTAGTGGATTCTCTCTCGGCTGAGGCCACAAGATGATGATGATGTGAATCAATTTATTTGCCCCCATATCTAACAGTTTGTCTATTCATTAATTTTTTTCTTCTATCCAACTGTTTATCAATATGCCTGCGTCATTCTTGAAGTAGCTGCAGGCATATAAAGGTCACACAATTTTTATTTTACATTTGTACGATTATGTACTATTACAAGCACGGAAAATTACAGAGTTTTGTCCATCCACTTAAATGCCGAAAGGGATATGTCTGTCAAGGTTTTGGAATAGCGGAAAACCTTAGTTATTCTCTATTTTCACAATGCTCCAGGGTATTTTTTTAATTAGGCTGAGCTTCGTTTCGTACATTGATTGACTGAACTTAGTAGTTGTGCTGGCATAGACCTCTTGATTTGATTGATTACTTGGATTTTTTTATTACTTTCTCTAATAATTATGAAAAGAGACCAGATGTTATTTTATTGAGGAAATGTATTTTGTATAGGAATTATACACATACATCTAGTCGGCACTATAAAACAAAGCCATTCGGGGTTTTGAACCTGTTATTTTTACGCTCTCTCTCTCCTTAAAGTAATAACACTTGTAGCAATTATAGGGCATTGTTTGTCATGCTGCTGATATGAAAATTAGGATGGACTACTTTGATCCCGGAAATAAAGCAAAATTCTCTGATCACAAGGACTATAAAAATAATATTGAAAGTATTTCTTATGTCTGTCCATTGCATGATTACTGCATTTAACAAAATAAAAGTCAAAATAAGCACTTTCTAGGTGTTATAATTGCACCACTTACCAGGCCTACAAGCAGGTCCGCAGAGCCTAATACTGAAGCAGGCATATCATTAACTTCGCCTTTATTTTCATGCAGTTAACAGGTTTAAAGAGAGTAAGCCATGATCATACTCTTTACACAGCATAGCTTTTCAATAAACTAGTTTTGAAGTGGTATCATGAATGATATTTATCATTGTCTTCTTCTTCTTTTCAATGTATAAGCTCTGAAGAACTTATACATTCAGTTATTTACTCCAAACAATATTTTTATAAAATCTGCCGCATCTTAAAACTCTACCCAAAGTTGAAAAAATCGACGAATATGGTCGTGAACATGTATATGCATGGCAGTTTACCCATGAAGTCATAGCATTCTCTGGTGTCTCATTTAATTTTTCTTCCTAATGCAAGAGTTTTATGATTCAACCCACCTAATACAATCAATTTCTTCTATATCCTACCTGATTAAAATGTGCGGTTCCTTGAAAATAAATATTTCTCATGGCGGCTTTGTTTATTTAATGGCAATAGTTGGTATTTAATAGAAAACCGCTAATTTCATTTGTACTTTTCATGATGAACTTGACAAATTAAAAGAAAAACACAAGACTCATTGGCCGTCCGTTAGTTTGCCAGATATTTAACTAAGTTTTGTTGATTTTTTGTCGTTTGCCATATGATAGTTCTATTATTCTTATATTGTTGAGCACTGGCGATAGCTAATAAGACAGGACAACAACATTTTTTGAAGTCTCTGTTGCATGGAGTTTTTTTACTTGGCCTATACAATTTCGATACGTTGATTTCAAATATCTAAACAGTTTTGCTCTGCATGCTCTAGTTTTTGTGCAATTCTAATTTTTCGTTTTGTCCTTTTTTGGTCAATTTCTCCCTAAAATTGTTCCGCCCTCGCAACTGTAACACATCTTTTTCAAGTTAATCAAGTACCCCGAGGGATAGGAAACCCAGAAATTCAAAGGGATCTTTGAATTTCTGTGTTTAATTTTTTTCAGGACCTTCAATTATACTGATAAAACCTATATACTTATTATTCGAGCCAAAAGTACTTTTAGTTAGACACAAAAATTTTCTAATCTGATGTATACCGTGTCCAAAATATAGAGAAATTAGGTGGGTCATCGTGGGGCTAACCTGTGTATGTAGTGGTATAAGCAAATCGCTTAGTGGGTAGTTATATTGTGAATCGATTTCAAGCGTATGGAATTCTAGATTAGTTTACGAAGAAGATCAAATGTATGCTATGAATAAGATGCTTTCCCTACTATGACGATCCCTTCATAGTAGTGTAAGATCGGTATTAGTCATGTTTATCTTGCAGAAAGCTCCTCTACAGTACAATTCTACTAGCCTGAATTTAGTGTGCGTGATGTTTTTTTAAATACCGTCTATCCAATTATGGAATTTGCCCAAATATGGAATAGTTAAATGAAGTGTTAGTCGATATTATTTCTATTACTCATTGAGTCACAATAAGTACACTATATAAAAGTGTTTCACGCTTAAGCAATATAAAAGTGTTTAATGCTCAAGCAGTAAAGAATCTCTGCGATTTTCTTCAATGCAGTTCTTGACATTAACCTTTATATCTACATGGAGTTGAAGACTGGTTGATTTAAAGCTACTACAACGGATTGTTTGAATTTTCCACGTATATGTGCAGCTTAGCAACGTCCTCAGATTCAAAAAAACATTGGTGAGTTTTAGTTATTATTTCCTTTCATACAGGAAAATAAAACTTCAAGTATTCAAGTATGTTAGATTTCTTCTTCAGGAACATTAATTTTTCAATTCATCCATTTAAAGCTTTACCTCCTACACTTGCTATTACGTTTACGTATACCAGTACAAACCTTATCTTCATGCCAGGCCAGGCCTACTTTGTTCTATGTTACTGAGATGGATTTTGATGTCAACTACGAAAACATTTTTTTTCAGAGCCAACCATAGCTACAAGAAGGCAATGTATGAACAACCCTGACGCCTTTTGTTATATTTGTGGATACTTTGCCCTTTCTCATCAGAGGCGTAATGTTACAATCTTTGTAAGGCGCGCCTATAAAGCTAACTTTGGACTCACACTCGGTGACCAGGACAAGAAGTGGGCACCACACTTTGAGTCTCATAACTGCGAAGAAATGCTGCGTGACTGGACGAAGGGAAAACGCAAGGGCTTACCGTTTGGCATTCCCATGACCTGGCAAGAGCAACAAAAATCACGTGTGTGACCGTTATTTTTGTCTAGTAAAAGCGAAAGGTATTGGAAAGAAAACCCGAAGCCAAATCATTTATCCCAATATTTCATCATCAATAAGACCTATTCCACACTCGGATGAACTGCCTTATCTGGTTTTCACTAGCTTCTCCTCAGTAGATGAAGATGAACATTGTATATCACAAAGTGACGATACCCATCACCAGATTGCAACAGATTCTGACGATCCAGATTTTGATAGTTTTAAGTCATAAACGCCTCAACAGTTTAGTCAGCCAGAACTAAATGATCTTGTTCGTGACTTGGGTCTATCAAAATATGCAGCTGAAATTTTATCGTCTAGGCTGAAAGAAAAAGGTCTGCTCCACCAAGCTACAAAAATTACATTCTTACGCAAGCGTGAACAAGGCATTCTTAGAATATTTTGATGAAAAATGTCAATTTTTCTATTGCAATAACATTTCGGACCTCCTTCAGGAATTAGGAATTTCATCGTATGATCCGCTTGACTGGAGATTATTGTTGGACAGTTCAAAGCGTAGTCTCAAGTGTGTTTTACTTCATAAGGGTAACATCTATTCCACTCTTCCTGTAGGTTTTTCTGTGCCTTTGCAAGAAAAGTATAATAACATCAGGACTGTGATTAATCTGATCAATTACCACAAGCATAACTGGACCATTTGTATGGCCCTCAAAGTTATGAACTTTCTTCTTGGTCAACAACACGGATTTACTAAGTACCCATGTTTTTTATGCATGTGGGACAGTCGAGCACGGGATAAACATTGGACTCAGAAGGAGTGGCCTCTACGCGAGACCCTGGCTGTGGGTATGTCGAATATCATGCATGAACCAATCATCTATAGGAAAAAGATTATATTTCCTCCTCTGCACATCAACCTTGGTCTCATGAAGCAGTTTGTAGAAGCGCCATATAGTGCTTCCAGCATAAAGTTTCTGTTCTCCCTGCACTATCATTCGAAAAGATCAAAGCAGGTGTTTTTGATGGACCTCAGATACGTTTACTTGTTCGCGACCAAGAATTTGTCAAGAAGATGAATGACGAAGAAAAGAATGCGTGGCTTTCGTACATGGCTGTAATGCAGAACTTTCTCAGTAACAAAAACCCAGCACCTATGAAGCTCTCGTAGCAAATATGTTGTCAGCTTATCAAGAGCTAGGGTGTAATATAAGTATTCAACTTCATTTCCTTAACAGTCATCTTGACAGATTTCCTGAGAACTTGGGACAAGTTAGTGACGAGCAAGGTGAGCGTTTTCACCAGGATCTCAAGACTATGGAAGAGCGCTACCAAGGCAGATGGGACAAATACATGATGGCAGATTATTGTTGAAACATTAAGCGTGACTGCCTTGATTCAGTTCACAAAAGAAAAAGCTTGAAAAAAAAATCCTTCCTGAATATGGTATAGTGGTTTAATCCTCATTGTGAACGATTTCCTTTTTTCTTATATGTGTACATGTACATAACTCTACTTGACTTTTTCATTACCTTCATTGTTGAGGCATATATTTCACTTTGATTTTTCATACCGTAGAGCTATATACATTATCATGCCCTTCTTCCATTCTTGCGTTAAATTAATAAAGTATTATTTAGTCAAAGTATGCTTTCAGTTGTCAAAAATATACTGTAGCAGAGAAAGATTTACACTTGCACGTACATGTACATTGTACATGTAAGTGTAATTTTCGAAAAATCGAAAAACGTGGATTACGAAAAATTGAGACCTCAAGGGAAAAAACTGACTTCATATTTGGAACCAGAGTGTAAACATGTATAGAAATAACATTGTTTGTTAATGCAACTAAAATTTTGTTGAGCAGGGTAATTAATTCGATACTAGTATACATATATAAATATATATATATACATATATATATTTATATATATATATACATACTACATATTATGTGTATATTCATATATAATTATTCTCGTCCATAGAAAAGGAGGCAAGAAATATCTGGCAAACTAAAGGGCGATCACTCTCGTGGTGTAATTCACTTACTTTTCCCTAAAATCATAACTACTAAAATGACATGTCAAGTGGACGAGAATCAACCTCGAGAAAGGGCAAGCTCCATGACTGAATAATCTACAATCGGCCATCGTAATTCTATAAACCAATTTATCCAAAATATCAATGACTGCAAGATCTAATTATTTGGATTTTGTAGACTGTCGGCCTTTGATGCTTTTGAAACATCACCATTAATCAACGCTACCCAAATACAAGACAAAAATATCATTAAGCACAAAAAATACAACCCATATTTATTCATTGGACTGGATCAGGGCTTTGTGTCAGACAAGATGACTTCATTTCTCTCAAGTTACTCAGCTTACTTGAAGTACCTTTTCCCGAGTAATACTGGGGTGATAAAAAAGATTGATGGCGAGTCTTTTAACCATCTCAGTTACCCAGATTATTTTTTCCTAGCAATGTAGAACCCAGCAAAATTCCTAACGAGGCTTGAAAGGGTGAATAGTTATAATGGAAGGCTTTTGAACAAGTACGCTTAAAAGCAAAAATGTCACTTCGCCCATAACATCGAGTTTAGGACCAAAGTTTCATTCTAACAGTTGTGTATGGAGTCGGAAGTAAAACTTGACTAAAAATTTCAATTTAAAACTTAAACAATTGAAAGGATACATCAGCACATTGCTATTAAAAACAACGACTGAACCCAAGAAATAGGAAAAAGAACGTTAAGCAAAGCAAGGTACATTGAGTGCTGGAGTTGAAAAAACTTTCTATGTGTAAAATTGAGTCTACATATACACTATTAATAATACTCCATTGGTAGTGATAATATCATCCATTCTAGGTAAACTATATTTAATATCAGTGTTGTCATACAGTGTGTATTAGTTTGTAAAGCTTTTACATTTTACAACAAAAGTGTCCTCATCATGTCTTTGTCTTCACTCTTCTTCTTTTTCTTCTGCAAGAATATCGTCCTCTAAGGAGTAAAGACTAGTTTGGTCATACGAATCGTATTCTGGTGCTGTTAGCCAATTATTAGCAATCCATTTAGTTCCTTTCTTGATATCGCAGCCGCCATGAAGTGAATAATCATCTTTTTTGCCCAACCAACCATGTTCGTCCACGAAATGGTTATACCACATAATAGCCTTGCCCTTTTTGGGAGCAACAACTAACGTAGCATTCTGACAAAATTGACTAAGGTTGTAAAAATCTCCCATTTCTCTTCTTTTAAACACCTAGACAGGTATAAAAAAGTACTAACTAAAGACTGTAGAATACTGAAAACTTACGCTTTAATTAAAGAAAGGAAAAATGTGTCTACGCTCAATCCTGCATGAGAAGTACTTCCTAAACGTGTTGTCAAATGTCATTTACTTAGTAAGAAAGTTAATTGCTTTAATTTAATATGTCATGTTAAAATATTCACATGTGACAGAGAGTTCACTTATTTCAGTAATAAGGAATGAAACAAAGAGTGTTTGTACTATGTCCATGATCCAGAGCTGGAAATCCAGACTTGTCAAATGTCATATATTTAGGAGGTAAAGAGAGAGAGAGAGAGAGAGAGAGAGAGAGAGAGAGAGAGAGAGAGAGTGGGGGAGAATGGAATGAGGAAGGGAGGGAGAGGAGGTAAGAGAGTTGGGAAAGGGAGAGGGAGAGGGAGAGATAACTAAAGATACAAAATGTAAAAGAATAAAACGATAAGCTGATATTCTAAAATTTTTATACCTCGTGTTTGTAATCTTTTCTATCGGCAACTGGGAAAGCTGTTTCTCCTCCTTCTTCCACGTCATTTAAAAAGTATAAGATGGTAATAAATCTGTTGGGAAGAGGGGAGTACACAAAGAGAATTTTCTGTTTTGAAACATTTAAATGTAAACAAAAATATAGGCATTCACGTTTTTGTGAAAATAAACAAAGAAAACACTATTACAAATCTTACTATTTTGTGTTAGCATAATAAGAACAATAATAATAATTAAAAAAATAATAATAAGTAGTTTTAAAAGTTCTAAAGTTCTTTAGTGTGTTTCCACTGCTGTATCTGTGGACATAAGTAGTTACACTCTTAATTTAGTTTGATTCGATGATAGTATTGTGGATAGTGATCCATTCCTACAGTTGCCTGGATAATTTTGCTATATTTTTATTTGAGATTTTTCCCAAGATTCGGTTATTTACTGCTGAACTAATCTTGAGTAAGTAATAAATAATTGACCTTCTTACGATAAAAAGCAAGGAAAAATGAAAGACAAAAAAGGTTGCGTCGTATATCTTGGGATGTACAGGAAGATAGAATACGATATCAAATCATAACCTATCATCGCCACAAATTTTACCTACTGAGCTATCAATGCCCCTTCTTAACCAAATTATCTTTTCAACCATAACTTTTACTTTAGTACGCGCAACTTTGACTAGATTATAGCAATAAAAGGCAGCATTAGTTTATTCTAAATATTTTTTTAAAACATATTTTTGAACCTGAAACCCGCATCCCATCCAAGAGCCTACGCTAGTTTTAAGATACAATTATCTCATCAATATCTCTTCCCCACCCCTCAGTCACGTGATTAAAAGTAGCAGTAAAACGTAGCTCATTGGCATAAAACTAAGCTTAGTTGCAACTTTTAAATATAAATTTACCTGCATAGACGACATTCTGATGGCTTTCTGTCAGCTACAAAATGACAGCATTCATACTGTGAGAAATCCTTTCTATCCTGGCCATCAAAATGAGCATGATAATGACCATGCTGGTTATACTTGACTACCTAAACAAAATGAATTTGTGAAACAATATAAGTTGTTTTATTAAATGATTATTTAAGGAGAATTAATAGAAAAGAAGGTATATATGAAATCAAAGTCTCTTTTATTTCTTACAAATGAATTTAATGGTTTCAGATTGCTAAATGTAATTTATTCATTTTTTTTATCAGTACTTCAATATATCAGTACCTTGGGGGGCCCAATGCACTAGGGTCGAACTATGACGTTAATAATATATAATAATATAGAATAATAATAATATATATATAATATGTAATAACTCGTTAAAAATGTTCTCAAGGGGTGTGCAAATCAAGTAATTAGGCTACAAAGAGATAGCATTTTAATTTTTTCACTGGAGTCTATGTGTTTGTGAATGTATGTGTACATTTATCCTTTTGCCAAAAGGTGGGGCATGGGCCTCGTCATTAAACCCCAAGATATGGCAAGAGCTGGGTACAGACGTTAGTTTTGCAATGAGAGAAAAACTGCAATTTTACATGCAATGTTAAGCTTTGCCGTCCGTTTTAAGGTGGTCCAATTAATTAAGACGAAACCAAAACATTTCACAATCTACCAACGCTTTGAAAGATAATTTCTTGCTATGTTGGGTTCTAATGGCTTTCAAATTGCACTTAAGCATGCATTACTGTAGCTAAACATTGAGCAAGAATCTTGCCTTGTTCAGACTGAAGCTTAACAGACAAAAATAAGACTTCCGAAGTATTACATTTTAAGTATCTTTATCTAGTTCGAGCACAGGATTTGTTTACAGCCTGTCAAGTTTCTCGCGCTTTCTGCCAGATTCAGGCAGCCATGTTTGCATTGTATATAAAAATGGTTACATAATTGAAGGCGAGTCGTTGTTTTACTGCTATTTTCTGTATAGTTAAAAAAATAGTTAAAAGCAAAATATTGTTATTACCAATATATTAGTGTAGTTCAATTGATTTTCCACTTGGTTTCATTCGTCAATTACATGTCATTGTCAATGTTAACCAAAAGAGGAATATGATTCCAAAAGAGATAAATGCTTTCCAGGGATTTTAACGATCAGATCCGTCCCTACTTTTCCTAATTTTATTTTTATGTACATCTTGATATAAAGCAAAAACGTATTACAAAGATATCCTGATAAGCGTTAAGGCAGAGTGAAAGTCTGAAGAACCCTGAGAAGCCATGTTTGCCAATGTTTAACACAGTACTTTTAGAACAACTGGTAAGTGTTGCTGCTTCTTTGATTTTTGTACTTCATTCATAACAGTTATCTGATTTCTAACTGTTTCTCTGAAAACAAAGTCATCAGTGTAACACCAAGGTACTTTATTTCTTCCAGGTTATAGGACATTTCTTCCACGCCACGCCCTTGGGCAGCTTACGTAGATACATATTATGGTGCAATAATGATAGCAGTAAATGATACCATTTATGTTATTGTAGTTTGTGTTTAGAATTTTTGCTGAACGCGCCTCAATAAATGTATTATTTCCATTTCCTATTGGTGTACTTAATCAACGTATGTAAGACCAAAAGCTTCATGTTAAGGCTCATTTCTAATACTGATTCTCTTCTGACAAAAGCAATAATAAGCGCTTTTTACAAGTTAAAAGTAAGCTAATGTATTGGAATGTTATTAGATGTAAATACACTCCCCCCCCCCCACCTTCCTATTTCATTCATGCTACAATAAAACAAGAAATTCCAACGTCATTGAATTAAAAGTTATAGCGTGGAGTCACGGGATGAGAGACATGCCAGAAAAAGAGGTATTGCGTTGTTTGCAATCACGACAAACAGAACAATGCTCCCAAAACCTGAAAACAGGAAAAAATTTCCCTTCTGCACTTGAATATTCCTCCTAAATTTTAGGGTAGCTACTACAAAATCTAATTGTACCTGATGTTTTCAAATGCTAATCTTTTATTATTTACTTAAACACCAAGCAATAAAAATGTTTGAAACATAAATATAACAAGTTTGTTTACAATCTGCTTGCTTTTGGTTTCCTTTGACAACCATTCAAAGTTATTTCTATTTCTACACGAGTCACAAGGTCTATCAGCAATATCGAGAAGAGAGCATAAAGAATATTAGTAAAAAGACATTCGTGACAAATAAGCGTTTACCTCCTACCTTTTCCACTGCTCAAAGAGCTAAAGTTGAATAAAGGCAAGCTTCACCTAAGAGAAAATGTGTAAGTCGCCACTGTATGATTGGACAATGCTGAAAAAAGCAGACCAGAAAAAAGTGACCTTCCCCAATTGTTAGGGTAGTTGTCAGAATACGCCCTTCACCTTATGAATAAATTAAGACTGAAAGAGAGAGAAAGAGAGAGAGACCGATGGGCAGACAGACACATTTGACAAGTTTGCTGCCTCGACAGAATCAAGCAATGAAGGCTGATGGTTGCTTACATAGAGCATGTTATAATGGGGTTTTTTTGTGGAAATTGTATATTTAATATCACCGAATCCTCCTGGACCTGAGTGCTCAGAAACCACCCAATACACAATTCAGATTGCATACCTTTTCAGATTGAACCTGAGCATGCAAACAGTTCATGGTGAAGAATTACAAAAAAAGAAATGAAATCGTTCGTGGTAATCATTTTGTATAACATAGAACCAGTAGCATAACGTGCTCTGTGGGCCAAAATATGAAATAACAGAAAAAGTATAAGTAATATATTGTACAGTTTAATATATTATGGTAACATATGAGCACACAAGAGAGTTCCTGTCAAGAATTCGTTAAAAACATTAAAACAAATGCAAGAAACTGGTTTTCGTTTACCCCAATACCAGTTGGGATTCAAAACTCTCTCTCTCTCTCTCTCTCTCTCTCTCTCTCTCTCTCTCTCTCTCTCTCTCTCTCTCTCTCTCTCTCTTCACACTCTTTTTGATATGATTGAACATCACAATTACCTGCAATGGCTCCCCTCCGTTAGCAATGCGTCGAGGAAGTTTTGTCAGTCTGATGATTCTGTTGAGAAAAGTATAGAGTATATTGTAGACCATGGATTTCAAACTTATTCCAAAGGGATCCATGCAACACTACATGCACATTGCATAATTGAACAATAATAGAAATTATTTTTCAAATAATATGCAAACTTTATCTTAGCATAATAATGAGATATTATTATAATTGTGTCAAATGGTTCGATATTCTTGATAATTGAAAAAATAACCCAAGGACTCTCTAACAGATTTGTTACCAACCATCATACCACAAAAACAATATGGCACCTCATTAACAGTGTAAAAGAAAAAACAATACATTTCTTTTCAAAGTTTGGCTTTTGAATGAGAATTAGATAAAAGTTTTAAAATCATTACCAATGGTTTACTCTCTCTTTTTTAATTTACCTTAGTTTTTCGTTTGTATGATACAATTAATCACTTCAAAACATGTTTTAAAAGAGAGCTTCAAAAATCAGAAGAAGGCCTAAATTTTATTTCAGCTTTCCCATTCATAATTTCTGCTGATGAGGAAGACCAAAACATGGAGTAAACTACGGTTTGCGATAATTTACGTCTCGTTTGCAAAAAGATCACAGTTTTCATTGGTTTCTAACTTTTTGCCACAGAGTTATCAAACCGTTTTAGGATGGTTAGTGTCACAGAGGCAATGGCGGCAAATTAGTCTCCTCTTAAAAATGATCCAGAATCAGGGTGCTGATAGGCAGTGCGTCCATCATCCCAATAATTTGAAACTTCTCTTTGCCTAGATAAGACAGGCTTATTGACACCACGTCTTACTACATAATATTTTACACTTTGAAAAAATGGCAGAGAGTTTTCATCAGCTCGCAAATACCTAAGTGTTTTTCCAACTAAGCTAACCATCATTTGCACTTCCGATTGAATAATTTCATTTTTCTGAAGAGCCTGAGTAAGATGATCAGAACGGCCAAAAACGAGCGCAGCTGGTTTCAATCCATGTAGAAACTTGAAGGACATCGTCGATTCATTGATGCCACCGGCTCGTGTTCCTATACTCTGGCCAGAGGTTTGTCGTGGTTTTTGCAAAAAGCTAACACCTACAGCAATGGTTCATAATTCTGCAAAATTGATCGATGGTCTTTGGCTGTAAATGTACATCTTTTTGGGCAGAACAGACGCAAGTATTAAAAGCTCTCCGATTCTTCATGGTTGCTAACAACCATGAAAAATCGAAGGTAAATGTAAATTGTCTATCCTGACCCCTTCTTGTCTTTTCGTCACAGTAGCTTGTCTCTTTGGTGAGCATTTTATTTACGTGGTAAGTACATATGCAGCATTCAATATGTTTTTCACCGATTGAACAAATTTCATGGTATCACCAACTGCCAAATTTAAGGCGTGGCAGTAGCAATGGGTAAAAAGACAATTGGGGGTATCATTCATTATGACTGAGGCAACTCCGTTCCTCTTGCGTGTAATTGTCGAGGAGCCAATTTAGCATTGATCCTATCCATCTGATCCTGATGTATCTAATAGAAGCAAAACACCTTTTCTTACAGCTCAAACGGTGATGGCTTTTCCGTTGTTTGCCTGCAACCCCATGAACTCCTTGCAAACCACAAGCTCCTTTGACACCGATTAGATACAGGTAACGACATGCTGTATATTTCCAAAATCAATTGCTTCATTGGCCAAGATGCTGCAACAGTGACTTTCTGAAATGTTTGCGGCATATTTGCGAATGATCTTTAGGGATAGAAGCTTTAGAGTTTCGTTCTTTGCTTGAAGAGGTACGTGATAAATGTTTTATTGCGCCTGTCAGCAATAGCTCATATTCTTTCGCCCTACGTTTTACTGGTTAGATAGAAATTCCCCAAATCTTCACAATAGCGTCAAAATACCATACGTCGTCTCCCAAGAAATTGCATACATTCAATGATCTTCGGCTAATACAGAGAGTTCTCGTGGTTCAGCTGTTTGTCGATGATGGTCTGTTTAAGTAATACTTCCGTAGCATAGATGTGGACCCTGGAAGAAGCATGGGCCTTGAACTTCTCAATTGCCTTTTTCCAGTTCCGAAAGCAAAATCAGATAAATGCTTCTTCTTGCTTCTTATCCAAAGTTTAAAGTTTCTGTTTCCCCAAAGTTCAACAACTCATTGACATGGCAGAGTAACTCTACTCGTTATTTTTTACAAAGGAAGTTCAAGCAGCAGGGACCTAGGTGAGATTGGTTTGTGTTAAATTTTTGAATGTGATCGATTGACTTAACGATAAGAAGTTTTTATTACTTATATACTCAACAAATTTTTTCTCTGTATTAGAAATTTTTGTCACTAGTCCACAACGCTGGGGGGGGGTTGCCTCCTTCTGCCCTCATGAATTACACCCCTGGTTTGTATTCTTGAATGCCACTGAAACAGTGTACGCAAGTGTATGTTTCTAAGTTTAAGTAATATTAATAGTCTATGATAAAATTAATTGAATGTATTCAATTAGTTTTCATATGCGTTATTAGTTGTCTTGTGTGGCCCTGACGAGAACATATAAATGACTCTTATGCACTTCAGTGGACCGTCCTTTTTACGTGCATGTTGAAGAAAACGTACTTTATTATCATTTAATTTGCTGGGTTTTTTCACTGTGATGTGCAATATGATGGCAATTGTAGGAAAGATGCCTCTATAGGGGTTCACAATTCATGGAAAGTTATTACTGTTATCATTAATAATATTTCGTCATTATCATCATCATTATTATTGTTGTTGTTGTTATCTTATAACTTTCTGCCGTCACCCTTCGTTGCACGTACAGTGCTTTATTGTATAACAAACAATGGAGGAATCTTAATTTTCCCTTCTAATACTGTTGATATTCTAAAGTTTTTTACTAAAAATTAATATCTTTTCACACTATTAGGCTAGTTGCTTAATCTTTAGACACTAATATTTATTGGTAAATCTTTACTTTTTGAAATTAGATTAGCCAATGCAAACTACAAGATGCCTTGCGATTTGACATTTTTTGTAATAGTTGTAATTAGGTTAAAAAGTTGAAAAATTGTTTAGATACAAATGATTTTAGTTGTTCTTCTTAAAATATCTTTATGACAATATATGTCATGGGTGGTGGACCAGAGGGAGGTTACAATTTTGTTATTAGTTGCTACAATTTTTTCTACCAGAAATCGAAAGAAAATGCATTTCTAGTAACAAACTTTGGTATATCTGTAATACCACTTTTTTTGCTTTAATACTCCTATTTAACATATCTTAAGAGCTAAATGTTGGGGGATCAAGCTTCTGAAGCTTTTCCCTCAACAGTCCATGACATTTTAGGTTAATTTACCTTTCACGGATTCTTTTCATGATGGGATCAGCCAGCTTTCCTTGTCGGAGCCATGCCTGTTCACTGTATCGGTCTCGGAATCGAGGATGCTCCTCCTTTAAAAATTTCATGTATTCATCGATACCATCAGTATTTAATTCTTGGAATTCATCGAAGCTAATTTTTTCTAGAAAAGAGTGTATTATAATTTGAAGACGGGTGTGTTCTAATTAAGTACACCTTTGAGGGTGCTTTTTCTCCATTTCAGAGTTCTTTAAGGGAAGGTAATCATAAAATATTTATTATATCAATAAAATGTCCTGGTGATCTGCTTAAAAACTGGTTTGAAAAAGTGTTCTGTACGGCCATTAGGTAGATAGATGGATAGATAGATAGATAGATACATAGATACATACAAACATAAATACATACATACATACATACATTCATTCATACGTACATACATTCATACATACATTCAGACATTCATACATACATACATGCAGATATACAAACATAAATGGATAGATAGTCACAGTGGTGGCCTTGATAAATTTTGTTGTTTGACATGTCAGAATAATGACGTCTGCGATTATTGGTTTGTACAGTACATGTTTATGGACATGTACTGTACAAACCAATAGAAATCTCTTAGTTCAGCAATAAGTTTGGCATACGTTACTAGGAATGCCAGTGCATTTAGTCTATTATGTCCCATTCAATTCCTCTGNAAACATAAATACATACATACATACATTCATTCATACGTACATACATACATACATATATACATACATACATACATACATACATTCATACATACATTCAGACATTCATACATACATACATGCAGATATACAAACATAAATGGATAGATAGTCACAGTGGTGGCCTTGATAAATTTTGTTGTTTGACATGTCAGAATAATGACGTCTGCGATTATTGGTTTGTACAGTACATGTTTATGGACATGTACTGTACAAACCAATAGAAATCTCTTAGTTCAGCAATAAGTTTGGCATACGTTACTAGGAATGCCAGTGCATTTAGTCTATTATGTCCCATTCAATTCCTCTGAAAAGTATATTTTCTTTCGTGTTGGAAAATATTCCTTTGCTTCAGTGCTTGAAACTATTATAGTCGGAGACGACTAAAAATATTTAAAAACTTTTTCTGTGAGATTGTTGTTCAAAATGAATGCATGAAAATCTGTAAAATTATTTAAATGTCTGAATAGTTTATCATTATTCAATATCTTTGATTCCATTTGCAATATTTCTTTGATCAGCATTCGACAGTTTGAACAAGCAACAATCAGGAATTTAATGAAAAGGGAAGATGAGAAATCATCGGAGTAATACTTTTATGGTCTCCGTTTAAGGCTAAATAAAACTCGTCTGTTGTTTGGTCGGACATTAAATTTAAGTAAACGGCTCGTGCGAGTCTGCAACTATAAAGAAGGATAAAAGCATTCCTTTCTTTTTTACTTTTTATATGTTATCGGCCATGCTGATGACCATTAAATGCCCTGATAACGATCTCAGAATAATAACCCTGTCCAGTAATTTACGTTTGTGTTCCAGTAGAAAATTCTGTAAGCTGTCCTCTGTATGGACTTTTCTTCTTCTCCATCAATCCAAGCGTTTCTTTTTTGTCGTGAACAGATCAGGAATGAATAAAAACTCACTAATTAAACTTGCTTGTAAGATACCTGCCTGTTAACCCCACCATTGCTACGTGTACATTGAAAATAAGATAACTGAAAAACAAACTCTAAGAAAAATTGTCTTATTATATATGTTCTGGAAATTGTTCATATAGTGTCCTGCACTTTTACTTACGTGACTAAGCATTATGTGACAGGTAATTTCCGGATAAACTGAGTTAAGTTACAACACACAGACTTGTGACTGACACCATATGATTAAATCATATTTGTAAATACCTACAAAAATAGATACATACATACATAGATACATCCTTACATACATACATACATACATACATACATACATACATACATACATACATACATAACATGGTGATTGCTCCATCTTGACAGATGATTGCCGTCTATGACTTCAGCTGTTTTCACTAACATTTCTGTCTTTCTTTGCGTGAACTCGTAAGTGACTGTGGAGACCAGCTTCTGATATGCAATGTTTGAAACATAGGTGACAGATGAAGGAAGAAGCTTCCAGTGGATTGTTGGTATCACTTTGTGAAATTTGGTGTCTGTGTACAGCCATGTGACTTTTGAGATCTGGCGCTGATTTGCAAACCTTGCCACACATCACACATGACAGACTGTGTGGCTTTGGAGGGAGATTAGAAAGTGGCATTGATCTGACATGGTACTTCAAATGATTGACAAAGCCAGCTTTTGAAAGAAGAATACGATCACATTTGTCACACTTCCAGCTCTTTGTGTCATCATCGATGTTGTTCTTCCAGCCTTTCCGCAATCTACGCCTTAGCCGTTCATGTTCCAGGCGACTATTTTCAAACAATGCACAACCTGTCTTCATGAGTCTTCTCCACGTCGCTCTTTCCAAGGCTAGCCTCTCCCAGTTTTTAAGGTCTATTCCTAGTTTCTATAGGTTTTCTTTGATACAGTCTTTGTACCTTCTTCTGGGATTGTGCAGTGGTCGTTCCAGTCAGGAGTTGTCCATAAAACAGTTGCTCAGGGAGTCTATCGTCCTCCATACGAACCATATGGCCAGCCCAGCGCATATGATTGGCGATGATCATTGACTCGATAATTGTGTATCCTGCTCTGACAAGGACTTCACTATCAGGTGTTTGGCTTTACCACTTGACCTTGAGTATGCGTCTCAAACATTTCTGATGAAATTGTTCAAGTAGTTTGAGATGTCTTCGATGTACGGTCCATGTCTCACAAGAATACAAAAGAGCTGTCAAAACACAAGCCTTGTACACGTAGAACTTGGTTTTAAAGGTGATGCCGCGATCTGTCCAAACTCGTTTTTCAAGCATTCCAAAGGCAACAGAGACTTTCTGTATCCTCTGGTGTATTTATGCATCAAGGGCACCATCTCTTGACAGGGTGCTACCAAGATACACAAAGGTGTCTACCACACGTAATGAACTGCCATAAACATGGATATCTGGTACAATATATGGTTCGCCTGGTGCTGGTGTGTACATGACTTTTGTTTTCTTCAGGCTAATTTTAAGACCAAACACAGTGCCTGAGGCGGAAAAATGATCCATAATGAGCTGCATATTTTCAGCAGAACAAGCAAGAAAAAGTCAAGGTCATCAACATATAGAAGTTCTCTGATTAAGCTATTGTAGATTGAACTGTAGAGAAAATAAAGACATAGAAGGATGGCGTAAAACTATAAAACTGGGAAGCATGTTAGGTGACAAGGAGGATATTATTCGTAGAAAAACCTTAGCAACTGCTGATTGAAAATTACATGGCGAAATAAAATTACAAATGCTAGATTATACCAACTAACAAACACACGTCCAATCAGCTACGATATTACTGAAGCCAGATGGAAACTTTTCGGACATGTCATGAGATTAGCAACTACTACTCCTGCCCAACAAGGTATGGAATATTATTTTCAAAATTATGACAACAATAGAAATTTTAGTGGTAGACCGAGGGAAACACTAGTAACAACTCTAAACAAAGATATCATTCTTGCTAACGAACGTGATTCTTCCATTATGTCTGTTAAAGAATTGAAAAATTACAGCGACATTGAAAAATTAAGAACTCTTGCAGCAGACAGAAAATTGTGGACGAAAATTGTCGACTTTTTTGTAAATGATCCGGGCAAAGCAAAGTGATAGTATGGAAGGAATAGTCTAGTTATAATGTCGAATCACCGTCTGGTGACTCGATGATGGTGACACACCGAGCTGACAACCCTAATATATATATATATATATATATATATATATATATATATATATAGATATATAGATATACTGCATTGGTCACATTTTCACTTCCAATCTTTAGATGTTCAACTGGTAGGCCATCTTGACCAGGTGCCCTGCCTGCACTGATTTGTTTAAGAGCGATTTTCACTTCTTCACGAGTTGGTAGTCGATTCATTCGAAACTTAACAGCACAGTGTGGGAGGTTCTGTATGATATTCATATCCACTATTGAAGGATTATTAAACAAGTCAATGAAGTGCTCATGCCAGCGCTGCAGAATCTTCTTTGGTTCTTTGATAATGCCCCTGTTGTCTTTTGACTTTAGAGGAAGCACGCAAGGACCATAAAACAGCTTCATGTCCTTAGTGTCATATGCTCTTTGAATCTCTGAATCTGTGACCACCATTCACTCTTCATTTTTCTAAGTTCGCGTTGCAAAACTGCTTTGTGTTCTCTGAAGGCCGTCTTTGTTTCAGGATGAACTAAGTTGGTATCTTT
>RDPX01000205.1:53604-104255 GCA_003991215.1 Morbakka virulenta
AAATTAGCTCGAATTTTGTTGATGGAACTCATTAGTGACCTCGTAACTATCCTTTTCATCAGGTGGTCATCTCTTACAGTGGTTTTTCTTGGCCTTCCACTCCGATGTAAGTCTTTGTAGCAGCCATACTGCTAATACTTTTTAACTGCTTGGTGGACTGCAGTTTTGCTGACTTTCAATTTCGTAGAAATATTCCTTTCAGATAGTCTTTCTCTATGCAGAGCAACAATTTGACCTCTTTGAACTTCACCGAGGGACTTTTTTCGACCCATTTCTGTAGCAATAAGAAGTATAAAAAGTGAAAAAAATTCCAAAGTAAAATCGATTCAGATGTCCGCAGTGTTAAAGAAGAACGTGTAATGAGCGACCAGAGTGCAAACAATGAGTATGATGCAATCACAACAGTAGGATGATGCAATACGATCTCATACCGAGAAATCTACGTATTTCCATGAGTGGTCTTAAACTTTTGGTAGTGCCTGTATATATAAGATAAGATAAAACACGAAAAATGAGAACTGTGATTGCAATCACAGTTCTTATTTTTCGTGTTTTATCTTATCTTATATTGCTCTGCAATATGCATTGAACACTTTTTGATACGAATACACAATATTACACAAATATATATATATATATATATATATATACATTGTGAAACCCATTATTACATGTTAATGCAAAGTGTACTTTAAATATCAGGAAAGGTTCAAAAATAGGAAGAGCTTTTTAATCCTAAATTTATGTGTCATTTTAATAAAAGAATGTAGTATCTAGTTAATTTTTTTTACAGTTATCGGTTTCAGCAGTTGGTTATATGCTCGTTCTTAGTTATTTTTAAGTATTGGTCATTTACGGTATCAAAGAGAGTGTGAGTGTGGAGAGAGAGAGAGAGAGAGAGAGAGAGAGGGGGGGGGGGTTACCCAGTGAGTGGCACGACGATGGCAGATTTTTTGCGTTGACGCCATTGCTCTGATATAGTTGCTTGTATTATTTTATTAAGTTGGAATATATCTTACATATTGTTAACCCCAAGAGATCCTTTGCTTGATCTATAACAGCCACGTGTTATTTTTGCTGTAGGAACACACATTGCCCCCATGCAGCAGGTGGGACTCTGAAAAATGCTAATGTATTCTAAAGAAATAACTTTACCGAGGTAGATTTTAATTAAATGAAGGACCTAAAACAGAAAGTAAAATCTCCTATTAATGGTGTCGATTATTTTACTTTGTTATTGTATAAATAAGAAAGAACCTCACCATGCGTGAAATTGCGATTTTTCAAGGTTTCCGGATCAATATGTAATTTGCTGGAGAACATTCCAGTAGATTCAGCAAGTGCCTTAATGTGTTCGCACTCTTCTTCACTTAAAAAGTTTGGAATTTCTAAAGAAAAAGGAAAATGTTGATATTATACATGTCGATGTATGATACTTCTTACCATATACTCTTATATTGCATGGGCGGCCAAACGAACTTGAGGTTGGAGAGCTGTGATCTTGTGATCGCCCGAGTTGCCTGTTTGTCACAGATCTCAAGTTTTACAATTTTTTCTTCCTTTATCCTCAAAAAACTTGTTGTTGCAGTACTAAAATACTAATTTGTTTTCTTTAATGCTTATATTTTAAAATATGTTTAAAAAGTTAAAAATTTGGGGCTTGCAGCCCCTAAAGCTTCCCCTTCTGCCACCCATGTATTGACAGGTATACAGGCAGACACCTTGTTTTATCGTACTAACAACCAACCCCCCTGCCCTATACTTGTATTAGGGATTCGAAGTTTTACTCCGGATTGTGATAAGCTTGTTGTAAGAAAAAAATCTGGAAAGAGTTGCTTGGTTGTGGTAAGAATTGTATCAAAAACAGTTTTTATTTTAACTGGTACAATGTATTTTGGCTAAAGATTATTAAATAAATAAATTATTATATCGTTAAATAAATTAATAGAGAGTATCGAACGGAGAGAAAGTTTCACGCTTTTATGCTATCATACTTTTATATAAGCTAGCTAATTTAGTGTCAGAAACGTATTTTAACACAAACTAGTGATAGCACAACTAAATGAGACTTGTAAATTTGATCAATCCATTCATCACTAGACAAGAAACTAGTTTGAATAATGATAATAAAAATATACTTATAGGTAACAGAACAATAATTCCATTTAAACCTTACATATATTTTTCTCTTTCATTTTGCTCTCAATCTGCAATCAATCAACAGATAAGTACAAAGAAGAGTGAAAATAGACTTTTCTGGTTTGGTTTTGTCTGGCCTCCTCTGTTCGTCAATATTCATCCTCTTGTTCTCAAGATTATTTTACAATTGTCCTACACAGAAAATCTAGCACAAGGGAGGACTGAAGGAACGACGGAAGAACAACAAATTCACTGTTATTAGCTATTGTTTTAAATTAATTCAACATACCAAAAACCTTTGGCTTGATAGCTCTCGTTGTCATTGTGTATATGACACCATCTTCCAGTTCCAGATTGCGGGTATAGCCTATCTGTAGTAACAATATGAATTAAACCCACAAATTGATATCAAGTTATACCGCAAAAGGCAAAGCGACACTGAGTACAGGAAATTAGATAGAGAACTAGTGTTCATTAGGGATTAGCGAAGTGAGAAAGTGATAATTTCATACATTTTTACACCTTGGTTTTGACCTCTCTTTATTAACCCAAGATACTTTAATAGCCTAAGGAACCGTGGTTACTGCAGCATTACAGTAACTTTTTGTACATACAAAAAACCCAAGTACCTTTGTCTACTTTAACTGTAATCAGGTACCAGGGTGTTTTTGGTTTCAGTTATCACCTACTAGGGATTAACAGGACAAGTAAATTGCAATGTGTTTGCGTCATCTTTCTGTCTTGAATCTAGCATAATCATTGTCATAAAAATTGGGGCTTGAGAGTATTTTTGTACAATGAATAAATGAAGAAGCAATTTAGATTTCGGGGATTTTTTATGTAAATTTTGGCTCTCTTGTTTCTTAGCCAAAATATATTATTTTCTTCGACCTCAAAAATATTTTCGTTTAATTTCTTTGCATGTAAATACGAATAACCATATTTTCTGCTTCTTGTCATGTCACACATTCTTTAAGTTTCTAAAAAGTGTTTGATTTGACAAAATATTAAATGCAACGTGAAATATAACAGGCGTTAACGTGGTAAATAGGTTCTTTTTGTTACCTAGGACACTCGTCCTGAGTTTAACTGAACCGCCTTCTCTGGGTTATCTAGAACTCAGTTTTTCATTTAGGACACTTAAAACTGAAGAAAACGATGTCTGTGATAATTGTATTTGTCAGACTGTGGGTTACATCGCTGATGAGTGTTCAATTTTTTGTTCAAATGATAAATAAATTCTAGTACTGGAACAAGTTCAAATGATAAATAAATTCTAGTATTGGAACAAAGTTGAAAGCAGAAGACAAGTGAGGCACATCTCAGATTGTATTAATTATTTGGTACTCTTAAAAAGGATAGACCTATCAGCAATATCCAGTAACAAAAAACAAGTAGCTACATGAGGCGCCGAACGACAACCTTGGTTGGTGACATATGGGTAAAAAGGGAAATATTGGCAATAACAACGCACATCGCTTCTTTTTTCTACAACCACTAAGTCCCTATCTGTGTTCACGGATACTTTTTTTTACAGGGGCCATGTACCGAGTCTCTCTTTACATAACGAAAAGAGTTCAAAGTTCAAATATTATCATACACAACCAGCAGAGATTGAGAAAAAAATCGGGTTCGTTTACACCGAACATACAAAAAGAATAAGAATACCAATTCAGTTGTCGATTTTATTCCCTAATTAATGATAAACTGGTTAAGAGATTTAGTTAAGAAGAATTTTCTGACCATAATTATCATATTATCATTCTTCATTCTGATGTTAACCACGGTAAATTTTCTGCTCCTATTGAGGAATACTTATTGCTGAGGATGTTTGGTTTGTCATTTTCTCTAGATCTTTCTTGGGGTTCTTATATTCAATCTTTTAGTAAATCTAGTTCTAAAATGTTTGGTTCATTGTTTCGAGGTAGAGAGTACCCTACCCATGAAGCGATTTTGTATCTCCATAAATCTTTCAGACGTCTTTGCTTAAATTTCTGTTGTTACTCGCGGACAGGTGGCTCCTGTTTTCATCTTGATGTTCTTGATAGAGTTCAGAGACATGTTCTCCTCTGTGATCTCATAGTTCTATATCTTGCTGCAACTTTTCAACCTGTCTGTTCAACAAAATGTGACTTACCGGCGATTTTCTGTAGGTAGTATCATGGGAAGCTTTCTAATGAGGCTTTCTTACTGGTACCAGCTTAACATCTTTGACTTTTGTGACTTTTGGCCTTGCCAGTATACCTTTCAGAGACCGTTTTGTCACTGATCACTGAGGTCTATATCATGACAACTTGGCTTATATCACCTTATTTTGCTGTTTCTTTGTCACTGGTTATTGCTTAAAATAAAGCTAATGGAAGCAAAGAATTTAATCCTAGACCATTCAATATATTGCTATCCTGTACTTTATATCCTAAAGCTAACCCCTAAATTTTAGAAACAATATCACTTTCATCCATCCTTTCTTACTTTTTTGTTTCCCATCACCTATTTTTTCAAGTATACAGTATTGTGCTTCTTCTCCTTGCCCATTAGCTAATTTACTACCCGGTTGTCATTGCTTTGTGGTATTCTTATCCTCCCCAGTTATTTCGTTATCGTGCTCATAAATTTATAAAGAACACGCAGGTAGAAACTTTTTGCTTTTACCCTTCCTTTTAATGGGACCTTGACATACCCAGTGATGTATTTCTTGTTTCATTTTTCTATTCTAAACACTTCACTTTTGTCAACTGCCTTTGATCTTGTTATTCGTAGGTTACATAGTGGTTAAATATATTCTTATCAATAAAATGTAATATTCAAAAACCAAAAGAAGGTATCTGATTAGAGAAATAAAAATACAATTTAACAAACATTTCTCTTGCTTCTTTTGTAATATCTTGTTTCTGTAAATTAATTATTGTAACTGACCTACCAAAGATCAGTCTTACTTAAAGAAACTGTGCACAACGGTTTCTTGAAGTAAGTATAATCTCTGGAATTTGTACAGCGAAAGTCACTCCTAGTAGCTTGGTAATGTGAGAAGTGTCTCTCGAAACGTAGCTGAGAAATAATTAAGACTCGTAACATGATGAAATATCTATGTCTTCCATTGAGTCTATTAAGCCAAAAAAATTTTAAATCACATTGAGTTTATTTCAGGAAACTGAATTATTCTTTGTACTTTTTGACCAGTGGCAAATGAATTTTATCCAGCAGTAGTTTTGCTTAATTCATTACACTTTGTAGCTATTGCACTTTGTAAATTGTGAAAGAAATCACATTATGATGTATCACTTATCAACCCATTTTTGGTTGAAATGGAATAAATTACGCTGTTTCATAGGCGACGAGTTTTCTGCGTATTTATAGCAGGTATCTTCTTTATTAACTATACGCATACATATGTCTGCCTGTCTCCCTATCGGTGGTTATATATTCTCACAGTTTGTTTGGTCAAGTGTTAAATGCTAACAGTATTTATGCCTGTTGGTAATACAATTTTTAGGTTCCTAGTCGCCCTCTTAGGATGAACTCTAAAGAGCTTGTACACATTCATGTGCTCTACTCACCCCAGATGGCAAAAAAGGACCAAGTAGCCAAACCACAAATTACCTAAAGCACATTCAGGAATGGCTGGGAGATAGCCTTGGGATGCTGACGCCAACCCAGACATGTGCCCTGACCAAGGACAAAGCAATTTGCAGTGAAGTTGTGGTTGATTCATGCGCAGCAGAATGATAAAGATGAGAAGGAGGCCTTCAAATGAGCATAATTAAAACAAAGTGAACAAAGTCCAGAAATCCAGCTGTGTCATGCACTGATGTGATGGTCTTACCAAATGACTTTATCACTCTCGTCAACCGTTCATGCCACTGATGGCAGGCCGCCTATAAAGATATCTCTATTACTCTCGCTGCTGCGCTCTTTTGATCCAGTTATTGCCGCATTTTTGAAAAACCTCGAATCACAAAGAAGTATAGTCTTCAGTCTGAAATGTTTCTTCAAGTTAGTTTTCACAGATTAAGCCACTGGCAAGAAAAAGTTTGTGAATTCATAAAGATGAGCCACTCCCATGACCAAAAAATTAAAGCTTTTTACGATAGTACTTATGTCATTACCTAAAATCTTTGTTACGGCACTACAAGCAATGGAATAATATAAAAGATTCATGGCAGGGAGTTGTTTCACACCATCGTTGAAATAACTTTCATTTTGACCTTATGATCCTTTTCTTGTTGTCGTCAAAAACAAGACTTCAGAATGAGAAATAAACTTTTTTGTACAAATACTTTGCACAATTTTTTTGTGTCTCTTTAACATTTTTGCTTTGGACCTAAATACCTTCTTTTTTCTTTTTCTTTTTAACTTTTGGAAAGGACTTCTCTTTCCAAAAGTTCCATTTTTTGACAAAAAAACCAGCTGGGAATGCAAGGAATATAGTGACTTACTATACCTAAAACACAAAATGAACACATATATAATTCGGATAAACTAAGCAGTGTGAGCTTACTTAGTAGCTGCGACGATTCGTGCTTCTCATTTATTGAGGACCATAACAAAAGAACAAAGGCAGCACTTCCTCTGAAAATCAATTTGTATGGTTTAGGTCGAGTTTTATCCATAACTTACTCTCACATTTTAGCAAATTTGAGCTTCGATATTCTTATGTTTCATATTGTTACTAACCAAATGTGTTTACAAATCGAGGGGGCGATTGTCAGCGATGAAAACAAAGAAAAAACCGAAAACAGGGAGCCAGTCTATGACTATTGTATAATTGTATGGCACGTTATACCCAGTGACAAAGTACTTGAAGTAGATGCAATCAACATAAATACATTCATCTCCTGAAAGGGCAAATGCGTCTAATTTTTTTAAAAGTTATAAATATGTTAAAGCACTGCCTGTAGTAAAGCAGTGTCCTGCTCTCCAGACCTCTATTTCTTCTTCAAGCTCCTTTTCTTTTTTCACTTGCCCATCGCAAACTTTTGTTCCAACACGTGCACGTTTACGACAATCATTCACCTTGATCATTACTAATAGGTTTAAAAATCACCTCTGCAATACATATGTTCATTCATGTTAAAATAATACTGCAGTATCTACTGACACCGTAAATGCGAACAATTTTTCTTTTCCCAATGAATATCGTAGGTACAATCAAAATTTAGTAAGGAAACTACGATATCAATTACCACATATTGACACGCTGTTTTTTCTTGATGATTTCCATTTTTTGTGAGCGATAGCAAAGTTAATGTGAGTGCATATCGAACGTTTTAGTGCCACTATTTAGTGGTCTACAGTACAGTAATTATTAGCATTTATTGCAATAATATTTCTTTTTTCAACTAATGAAATGGAATAGTAGCTTTCACCAAAACCTGTAGCTCTAAATAAACGTCATTTCTTTTTATCTAGGAAGAAGCTGTCAACGCAGTATACACAAAATGAACTCCTTAGCTTGTTACAAAAGAAACCAAGTCAGAAACTATTTCAATTTACGATGAGTAGAAAGACTTTGCAGTCGTGATTTAAAGTTTTATAACTGGTCCATTATTCGTTTCATCAAGAAGAAAATCCAATGAAACAAAGACTGTTATTAAAAATCTAACACAAAATACACTACCTTGACTGGATCCCAAATAAATAACTTTTCTTTTGGATCTTCATAAAAGCAAGGACCATCATAATCGTCGGCATAGCAATGTTCTTTGCCAGTTTCATCTTTCACACAACTTGGCCACTGGAATTTGTCTGACAGGACAAGAGGAAGAAGAGCTAACAAAAACAAAACAGTGGTGCTTTTCATGTTGTTTAACTTCCAGAGCAAAGTAAGATCACTCAGTCAGGAAAGAGCCAGGCTTTTCACTTTTCTGTGCCAAAGCAACAGCCAACTGCTACAATTAGCTTTAACAGTGAGAACCAAACTTGATCTTTTAAAGGTATCACCCGTAGAAGGCACAGGTACCACGCAGAACACATGGTCTTCCTTTGTCAAACTACAATTGTAACGGGGACCTTTTAATAAAAAGTTGGGTACTGATTAAAAGTTCTCGTTATCTCCATGAAGAATACGGAAAAAGAGAAAACTAGGTTATTGTCGAAATTTTTTGGTTTCTCTGAAGGATCTCATGTTGTTACAAGCATAGTTATCTCTAAATTATATCAAAGTTACACAGGTAATCACTTTAGGGAGACCACTGAAGTAAAACTAAATTCAGCACAAAAAATATATATGTAGTAAATTTGTGTAATGAATTAATAAAAACACGGATTAAACTTAAAGCTGATGATAATTATTTTTTAAACGTTTGTGAATGCACGCACGTGCCCGCACTTCACTATTCTATTCGTCACACCGGTTTCTTGCCACGAGATCATGTAAATTATATAAAACATTCCTGGGCTTTCGACTGGTGCTAAATGTGTCGGATATAACTCCCTCATACAGGCTTTAATCATAGCTAAAATTTTCGTTCTTAAAGTACTTTTATTTCACCGCTGGCTTTTGTCTTGCTTGCCCTTTTTGTCTAAAGGTTTTGCCTTCTTTTCATTGCGCAGTTGGCTATTTCATTCCTTCATGCACCTGTGAGTAATGTCCGCTTGACAAGGTCAAAAGTTTAAAAGTTGCAATGTGGTGCTTGTTCAAAATTTGCTTTTGAATTACTTGTTCTTACAGACCCAAGTTTCTTATCATGTTTGTCATTATTTGTGAGAATTCACTGGCACAGATCAATACACAGATGCGTCAAAACAGAGCTACCCATTTCATTAAGCTGAGGCAAATCCCTATTTGAAGAAGTGAGACTACAGTGCGACCTTAAAAACCTGCTGGAAACTGTAGTGATAAGCTGAGCTCGAGCCACCGCCAGAGGACGTATCCCTGGAAGTTGTGACTTATCGAGTTCTAACAGGAAGAAATCCACCATTTCACGGCCACATTAATCTTTCCAGGATATACAGTACGTATGAATACTTTTTAATGCAGGGGCATTCTGTGAATCTTTTCAATTGGTGAGTACGGCTGTTTATAGCAAAACACAGTTGATCTCTGAAGACTTTTTCTTTCAAAAGATATTTATAATTCTGTGTGTCATTTCGTCATGTAATTCTAAAACCCAGTTTGTTTGAGGTGGCTTCAGTGTTGATAAATTCAATGAAATATCAATATCTTCTGGTATTTTACCACTTTCACAGGTTTCTAATATTTGTGTTGCAAACCATTCTGTGAAGATCCTTTACATATAGGCTTTTGCATAGCCTTTAACTGTGAGATCTAAAATTGCTGATAAATATTTGATATATTCTCAGTCACTCAAAAAATGTATTTCGTTTGATGCAAGTGAATTCCTGATAGTAGTGGTTGTTTGATCCCTGAATACATCCATTATCAGCAGACCAAGGGGAGAAATATCCAGCACGAGTTGTTCTCTTTCCTTCTGCATACACGGAATGATTACAGTTTGTAGTAATTTGATACTTTTCTTTGTTACTCGAAGTGTTCAATATTACAACTCATTAAAAATTGTTTTGGGTAAAAATTCGAAACCAATTGTAGATGTCCAGTGATATTCCCTCATCAGAAGCACCCTTAATTGGCACTGTACTTGACAATTTTTGTGCAAGAGATGGGCGGAGGTATCATAAAAAGGGAACAGGGGTAGTGGGATTCACAAGGAGAGAACGTTTACATTAAAACAATTTTTGATTACAGTTTTCACAAAGTAGTAAGTAACAGCGAAAGAAAGGTGTGCTTTATGTGATATTATTTGCTTACATGGAATTACTTTCGTTTGTATTCGGCTTGTATCTAATTATAATTGCTTTCATTTCTCACCACAATAGCCACAATTTTTTACTTTTCTAATTTAAGCACGTGAGCTTCTATAAAAGAAGAATCAATGACATAATTTTTAAGTTATTTATCGAAATGGCAACTACCAACGACGGTCAAAAAAAGTATAACCTGCGTCTGCACGGGGGGGGGGGTACTCACCTGCAAACAGGTGCGAACAAGAGGGGTCGAAAAATGACCAATTTCGTGCGAACATGATAAATGGGTGATCCCGATGTATTTCCACATGTAACGTACTTCAATGGTGTTTAGTCTAGGTTAAGCACTATTGATTTTGGAATATTATGAGTTTTAATCAAATTTACAATATCGTGCTTCTCTCTTGACACCTTCAGGTATTTCTACTTTCCCAGTTGTTACAACTCTTCTAAAACCCTATGTGAGGGAAGAGACCTTGCGCCTTTGTTCCACCAAGGGATAGGCGGTTCAAACTTTCATCTTTACTGTACTTGACAAACCCATTTGCAGCTGCAGTACCAATATTGGACTGTTTACAGCCTCGTAGTTTCTAGCTTTTATCAGATTTTTTTTAATGTTTGCGTCCTAACTCCTTCAACAATATGGGTCTGTCTTGTTTTTTTATGTTCATTACTTCCTTTGGATAGCGTCTCTGAATTGCTGTGTCGTTACTTTCAACATGTTATTATGACGAACGAACGAACGAAGGGTCCTTTATTTAAGATTTTTCAACTGAAAATTATTTTTGGCAGCAATTTAACCATGCTCAGCTGCGTATTTGCCAAATTCGTAGCGCTCTTGAAAGATGAACTTGTAAAAAGCATTTCGTTTGTTGCCCGACACAGATGCTTTTTCGATTTCGGAAGTGACTTTATTATATTCAATGTTATCAAGTCTTGTTTCATAGTGTCATGACAAATCTTTTTACCCCTCGCAAAATTATGAGCTAATCTATCAAAGCTCATACATACTACAATAAAATACTTACTGTCAGCTTGTTGAATAGGATTTTTGTCATTTTTAGGACTTGATACAAAGCTATTTGTACAAGGCTGGACATCTTGTTCTTTGTGATGATCACGCTCTGCTAATTGCTCTATCATGAACAGGCCTGCTAACGAATAATTGTCTTTCGCTTGTTGTTACCGCGGTCAATGTTGTTTTCTAAAAAGAATGTGATTATTGGATTGAAATCGACAATATTCGAATGTCTGCAATTTCGAAAAACTGTACATAGAAAAACAACTTGGCTGTTTTTAAAGCGTCCGCGTATGTAGGTTATGTCAGGTTAGGTCAGTTCTTGCCCTGCTACTGGTAACATGTAATCCAGTACAACCTGTTGCATGGTCGAGTGGTCGGCGACTAAACCGGCTCCCCAACTAGTTTTCAAATCTGGTGAGGATGGTGGCAAGCAACCCAGTAGGAATAAAAACAAGACCTAGCAAAGGGCGGATGAACTCGTTAGTGTCAACAGCCAGCTAGCTAGAGATGGTGTCTCAATAAAAACACCCTGCAGTAAGAACTTTGGGCCTCTACTGCGGAATTTTGTTGCCCTTCGTATACAGCTATGACAAAAACAAACAATAATGGATGCAACAACGGCGTAAAGGGGAGTATGGATCAAGCATCCACTGTCTCGCCCGGTAGGGGTTTGCTGACAACGCAGGCAGCCCAGACCGTTATCATGCTACTGCGTGCTACCGCATAGCTATATGGAATGTCAGGACACTACACCAAGCAGGGAAGTTGGAAAGGGCTGTGAGAGAAATGGTGATAGTAAAGATTGACATACTCGGACTGAGTGAAGTCAGATGGTTAGAATCAAGAAAAATCAATTAAAAGACCAACCCCATATTCTTACACTCGGGACCAGATAAAGAACACATTCATGGTGTTGGAATCCTACTAGGGCGAAACATAGCAGATTGTCTACTAGGCTACTGGGCTGTTTCCGATCGAATAATTGTGGTTAAATTGAAGGAAGCCCATTTAATACTACCATCATTCAAGTATATGCACCAACTTCCAATAGCAATGAGAATGACATTGAAAACCTTTATGCAGACCTGGATAAAGCCATGGCACAATGCAAATCTCAAGCTCTTGTGTTTGTCATGGGTGACTTAAATGCTAAAGTTAGTGAAGGTAGTCAATCAAATGCTGTAGGACCACGTGGACTGGACAAACGAAATGATCGTGGAGATACCTTACTTTCAACATAATCCCAGACGTCTATGAAAATGGGAGAAGTCCAAATGATTGCTCAAGGAACCAGATTTATTTTCATAACAATCAACAAGAGATTCAGAAATGCTGTCACACAAGCGAAGTGCTATCCAGGTGCAGACTGCAGCAGTGATCAGGCTCTTTCAGTTGCCTTTGTCAAGCTGAAATTGAAGAAACTGAAATGACCAAAGAAGGTGATACGGCGAGACCTAGACCAAGTGATATCCAATGATGTGAAAACGGCTTTTCAACAGAAGGTTCAACTTCACATGAAGAATGACAAGGAGAACAACAGAGCAGTAGATGACTGTGAACAAATTTGTTCGGCAATTTAGTAAAATTACTAAAGAAATCATACTTCCTCTAACACAGAAGAAGAAGCAGGAATGGATGACGAACGAGATTTTAGAACTGATGGAAAAGCGTAGAACAGTAAAGAGAGGGTCAGAAGAAAATGACAGATTAAGCAGGGAGGTGCGTATAAAATGTCGACAAGCAAAGGAGTGCAGGTATATGAAACAGTGCAAAGAACTGGAACGAATGAAGAACACCAACCTATAGAAGTTGCATGACATGGGTAATCTCAAGTAAAAAAAGTGTTACACCCAGCTGCATTAAAGCAAAGGATGGTAGTATTTTGGTTAATCGAGAGGAAATGTTACATCGATGGAAAGAGTATGTAGAAGAGTTGTTTGCTGATAACAGAGGAGAAAAAAGTATTTTCCAGAAACAAGGAGGCAACCCGATTTTGAAAGTGGAAATAGAACAATCTGTAAAGAACATGAAAAGAGGTAAAGCTAGGGACCCGGATCGGATTGTGACAGAAACAACCTTGCACTAGAGTTGTTGGGAATAGAGCAAATAACAAGATTAGCCAATAAAATCTATGAGAAAGGTCATCTTCCAGAGATGATGTGTAGATCTATTTTTATCACTCTGCCCAAGGAAACAGGGACTACGAAATGCGAGTTTTTCAGAACAACCAGCTTAATGACCCCACTAACAAAGCTGATCCTTACAGATTTTCCAGGTAGGCTGCCGGGTCAAACAATTGGAGAGGTAGCAGAGGAACAGTATGGCTTCACAGCCGATAAGGGCACACGAAATGCCATCTTTGTACTGAAAATATATGCAAACAGAAGTACATGTTTGTTTCATTGACTATGTGAAACCCTTTGATCTAGTTAGACATGAGCCTTTGTTTGAAATCCTGGAAGCATTAGATCTGGATGGACAGGATACTGAGCTGTTAAAAAACCTATACTGGAAACAAAAAGCAGCTGTGAGACTCAATGGCCAAGTTGGTGAGTATGTCGAAATAAGGAGGGGAGTGAGACAGGGGTGTATAATATCTCCTGACCTGTTCTCACTTTACATGGAAATGATCGTGGGCGACATTAAGGACATGAAAGTAATATCTATTGGTGGAGTAAATGTTAACATCAGATATGGAGATGACATAGCGTTGATAGCAGACAGTGAAGAAAAACTACAAAACATTGTGAATACAGTGGTAGAGGAAAGAGAGAAGAAAGGTTTGGAGATAAACAAGAAGAATTTTTGATGGGATTTTCAAAGAAGAGGGACACGAGATGTAAAATCCTGGATAAGGACCAAGAACTGGAGAAAGCTGAACAATCTGTTTATTTGGATAGCTTACGTTCAGCAGACACCAGATCGGAGGTGGAAATAAAGAGAATTGGCAAAGCGAAAATAAACTTTAAAAAGTTGGATAAGGTTCTACGGTCAAGACTGGGTTAGAGCAGTGGAAATGTGTTTTCTAAGGAGAATGTTGAGGGTATCATGGACAGGATGACCAATGTGGACGTTTAGCGTAATGCAGGGACTAATAGATGTGCATTACAGACGATCGTAATCAGGCAGATTTGGTTTGTAGGGCATGTGATGAGGAAGGGGAGGCTTGAAGAGGAAAAGACGTAATGTTTACAGGTGCTTTGAGAGGATTTTATTATTACAGGAAGGAATGGCAACCGAAGCCTACAGAAAGAGTAAATTGTAAGCATAAACATTGTGTATTTCCTTCTGCAATAAAGAAAATGAAACCCAATTCTGGGAGAACTGTTGATCACCCTCTAATTGGAATGTCCAGAGTAACAAGTTTTTGCAGGATCGTGGAGCTGGGGTGAGTTTTAAATTAACAGAAACGCACTGTGGGGCCATCCATTTATTACCTTCGAATAAAAGTGGCCATTTTTCGACACCCCCCTTGTTCGCACCTGTTTGCAGGCAAGTACACCCCACCCCCCCGTGCGAACGTATGTTACACTTTTTTTGACCGTCGTTGGTAGTTACCATTTCGATAAATAACTTAACAATTATGTCATTGATTCTTCTTTTATATAAGCTCGCGTGCTTAAATTCACAATGTAAAAAATTGTTGCTATTGTGGTGAGAAATGAAAGCAATTATAATTTGATACAAGCCGAATACAAACGAAAGTAATTCCATTTTAACAAACAATACCACATAAAGCACACCTTTCTTTCGCTGTCACTTACTACTTTGTGAAAACTGTAAGCAAAAATTGTTTTAATGTGAACGTCCTCACCTTGTGAACCCTACTCTCCCTGTTCGCTTTTAATGAAACCCCTCGTTCCTAAGTGCGAAGGTAATAAATGGATAAACCCTAGGGTAGATCACCCCTTGTACAAGCTAGCTGAATGATTCCATGCGTACTAGTAGCAAAGATGGTTATTCTGGTAGAAATCAAGTGTTGGTTCAAAAAAGCTTACAACGTGTCAACGATTTGTACGAGAAACTAAAGAGTGAAAAATCCTGGTTTCTTTAATGACTCCATGTATAGAGCCTGAGCACTTTTCCCCTGAGCTCTTTCACCAAACGAAGATAAAATATTGACACTATATTCGTAATTTATGGGTTTCTAACTATAAAGGGGTTAGAAGTTTGAGGCAAGGCTGATAAAAGTACCTCCGAGTGAAATGTAAAACTTAAGAGAAAAAATAATTGCGTGAAATAACCTTTTAATTGAACCTCTCTGTTTTTTACACTTTCAAAAAACTTTCAATGGCGTCAAACATATTCCCGTCAAATTCTACTCGTGAGGTAAAATCGTCATCATCTCTGCTCTGTTCATCCTCTGCTTCACTCACATCATTTTCACTCCCATTTAACTTCCTGAACAGACAGATGTCCGTCACTTCCTCAGGCAGGTCTGTTGTCGAATGGACATAGCAGCCAACAACTGAAAGGAGAGTACTAACATAATGAAAAGATTGTTTATAAACTGCTGAGTAAGTTAAGAAAAGGTTTAAGCTCTTAGAATTATTGAATTTTCTCAAAGAATGACGTCGACTTTCACCCTCCTTCCACCCCTCACCCAAAATATTGTCAACTTTTGTCAATATTTAGGTACCCCCTCCACCCCTCTAAGTGGTTGACGTCATTTGTTAGCAACCCCTAATTAAGTTCAAGAAGAAGTCGAGCAAGAAGACAGTGCTGGTTTCTTTAATTCTTCTTTAAATGCTCTTTTATTGCTGTATTACCTTACCTTTAGATTATGAATAGCTTGATAAGATGTGAAATATCCCAAAATATATCCCTTTATTTTCAAACCCATTTGCTCTAAAAAAAAACACCTTCAAAAACCACTGTTTGATACCGTTTTTCAAAATTTCACGGGTATCTAATTTCGTGATTCTGTGGTTTCAAAACTGCTCGCGGGGAAAAAATTTCTCTAACATGGCCAAAAATCGCGAAAATCAATACCTTAAAAGTTATTATTAAATTGCCATGTTGCACATGCCTGAACTTCCTTCACAACAGATTGCTGATCGCAATTGTGTTGGAGATCATTGATCACCCACTGAAAATCCTTTTACGTTCCTTCAAAAATGAAGGGTACAGCATATTCAAGTACAGTACATCCCCGCAGGTTATCTACACACATGGAAGGGGGATCAAATTTACGCTAAAGTTGCTTGCACTGGAAATTAAATAACCCTGATGATGCAACGCGTCCAGGACAGCTCGATTTCCCCACAGCCTGAGCATTTGGTATTCTTTATTAATACTAATTATTCTGCTAAGAATTAACAGCCAAGCAGCATTCCACTGCTCATTCTTGGCTCATTATATTATTTCTTTTGGTACTCGCGCGTTTTTAGTCTTTGTGTGCATGCCGGAACCAAGTCAGAAATGGGTGCATGGCTGTGTTACGAGAAGCAGGTGATCCGGCGTGTTCTAACGAAGCAATCATGTTTCACGTGTATCGGGGCAATATTCTTCCTGGTATGCAGAGAAAAAACCTTTTCTGGAAATGTTAACGGTTAAGCATATTTCTTCAAATCTTTACATTACGGTAAATACATTTCAAAAATAAAACCCAAACTTCCTATTGAAGCTTCTCTTGCCTTAAAAACAGTAACACACCATCTATCAAGCCAATAAAATGCAGCTTAATGGGGAAAACCGTTATGGCTATCATGAAATAAACACTTCGAAGCAAGAGTAGCTTTGTTAATTGAAGCCAGTACACAAGCGACAAATGCCCCTCAACCTACTTTTTGTCGAGAAATGACTACTGTTGCCCCGCCGATTTCACTGTCAGACGTAAAATAAACCAACATTAAAGTGTTTTAGGAATTTTAGCCCTGTAGTACAAGGAGGCATTTGCTAAACAGGTTTCCTGTAAACTGAATATAAACATCCTCTATTCAAAATTTCGAAATAAATAAATAAAAACTGGACCTTAAACTTCCAATAGAAGTACTTGCACAATATACAATTGATATGCAACTTACATAGGCAAGACTTTCATTTTCTTTACGGTATAATCTATATTTTATCGCACTCCCTAGCTTCAAGGACTTGTGAAACCGAAGAAAAACTAATTCAAAAAAACCCACTTGGATGCATTGTTCTGTTTATCTTCTGTGCATATTTGTGATGTTTGCAGTTGCTGCAGTGCTCTCCTTTCACCTGGAGCGATTTCCCTTTTCTTGGTGGCAAGCGGACGAATCGAGCTCCCTTAGTGTACGGTGGACCAAGTAAAATAGCAATATTCGTTACTGTCACGTTTCATACCGGGCAGTTTTCCTTCCCTTTAAAAATCGTAGTCGACGATGCAAGGTCTTCGATAGCAGCACCAGGGAGCTCGTCGAGTTTCCCACACTGACCACGAGGGTTTCTTAGTTATTGAGTTATTTCGAATAATTTTTTGGAGACGGCTGCAATAATGCCATGTTAGGTGGCACTATTGCGAAGTAAACTGTCTTTGAAGAAATCGATTAAGTTGCCTTTAAGATCTGGTTAAAGCCAGTCAACCTATTTTCTACAAGAAGGAGATAAGGATGGTCCAAATCTATGTCTGTATTGTCAAGCCTGTTTCCTTCCCAATCCGCAAAACGATATGCGAAGGCGTAATATTAAAAAAAAATTAAACTGCAGGCGCGTCATTCTTCCTGCTTCCTTAATCATTTGCATTTTCACTCACTTCCATTCCTACCTGACTCTCAATTAGGCTTTTGCCACATGCCAGTCCCTCGCGGGATCCTATTGAATGTAACACCAAAAAAAAGACCAACACAAAGCATGTTATGTTACACAGCAAACTGAATCCAATTTAATTTTCTGGCACTCGCACATTACAAAGGTCTGAAAAAAGGAGATATTTTACAAATTCAATCTTAAACCCTTTCTATTCAGTACAGAAGTAATGGTTAGTGTCTGTGATGTCATGACCTGTATTTAAACACGTTTCTGATAAATTAGTCTCCAGCAATTGTATACAAAGGCACGCCAATATTACATAAAACACACAATGTAGTAATGAAAAAAGGTAAACCAAATATGGTCATCCTAATAATTGAAAATAACATTTAATGCGGTATCCAGCTTCCCGGGCATCAAAAGGCACAACACTCTGCCTGTAAATAAATACAAGTGCTCATAACTTATTTCTCTAGTTATTATCACCCAAATGTCACAAGCTATCAGAAATACGACTTTAAAAAATCAAAACGGCGTTCTGAAAAGGTAGGGGAATTTTGTTGGTATTTTATCCCAGGGGATTTGGTTTATGTCCTGTTGCATCACACATACCTTTGCTAAAAAGGACTTTCTTCTGTACACTGTGGCCTGTTCCCTAACACAACTGAGTCGAAATACTCCAAACACCCCAAAAACTTCCACAGGGATTGATTTTCCTAAAGATTAAGCAACATAACAAAAGTCGCTAATGTACTTACTCTCTGAGGAAGATAATTTTCTAACTTCTGGTAGGTTTACTGAACTACTAATACATCATTATCTCACTTTCATTCCGATATCGTTCAGTGGTGACCAAATTGCCTTAGATTGTGTGTGTATTGTGGCATCTGTCATTGGGTCAGTTACTAAGGCCAAGAACAAAGGGTACACATCTACAAGTATTTAGTTTTACCTCTCAGCCATTTTCTCCTGCTAGTCTACAGCGCACCACCTCAGCAATGCTACCTTGCCATTCCTTTCCCAACGCCTATTCATTAATTTTGTTAAAATTCTTTAGTCCCACCAGCATTGTTTCTGCATAAACATCTAATTGCATCTTGTGCAGGCACAAGGTTCTCATTATGCCTTCTTTATTTCCCTCTCTTGCAGCTCTAGTTTCCATTTGACATAGCTATCAATCTCGGAAGGACTGTTCTTTGGAGAGGACTGTAATACTGGCTTCCAAAACATAAAAAAACAACTTTTAAAAAATACCTAAGACAGCTTTAATTTCGCCGAACCTAATCTTGCATATACAACAAAGGTTACCCCAAACCCTTTTATTACTTTTTTCCTTTTTTCTGGGCACCAGCTCTTGTTCTATCCACCTATTTCCGCTTACTATCCTTAACACTTGTCTATGACGCCAGCATAGCAATAGCATGTAACGAAAATCGACTGCTAAGGGTCATTTCATTTCTTTTGGACTGCAATGAAAACACAGCTCATTGACTAAATGTCTATTCCTGATAACTGTGGTAAATTAACTGATTTCTAAATAAAACTAAAAAGAAAAAACTCTTAATGGTATTACAAAAAAATATCAAGTTACTTTGCTCTACTCCTGTTCATTTTAAAGCCCAGGCTACTTTCAATCAATCCCATTTCTGCCCCTTCCTTCCACCAAAGCGTCTACTTCATATGCAAGACTAATTATTTTAATCCGAAATTTCTGTCTGTAACATTCCAGTGTGCCAACTGCAATGGGAAATCTACGTTTCTACCAAAACGAAAAACATCCCAACGTTAGTCAACGTGTTAAAGTGTTGCTAGCCCAAACCCTCTACATGGAAGCAGAATACCAACAAGATACCGCCACGAACCTGTCGTAGCCAATGAAAAACGTTAACAATATAAGCGTCTGGCAAACGATGGTAGAGTGAAACAAAACAAAATCCCTAAAATCCTGGTAAAGCGCTCATTAAAATCGTACAAATGCAATTTTATTATTCCCATCAGTTATAACGCAAAGCCTTTCTCTAGCTACAAAATTAGCTTCAGCTGTTTACTTTTACAAAAGAGCGTTGACTATCGCAAAACTGTGAAAGACGGGCTATACAAAACCACAATTTTCGCTTTGGCCACAAATATGGTATGTGGGCTTACAGAATAAACCCGCTGACTTCGTCTGGAGAGCGGTACTGTTGATCGTGTAAAATGGCGAAGTCTGGTAAAGTCGTGAGTCAGGCAAAACCTGTCACCAGTAGCACAGAGGAATGGCGATGAACAGTGGGAAAGGGGAGCCATACAGGCAACAACTAAACATTTTAAGAGAATACTTTGATACACTTCTATCGCGATTATCTGCATCGGGAGTTTGTAATCAAACATCTTAACTATCATAGCGTCGGGGTTTTCGAAAACCAATACACAGACTGTAGCCATGAAATGGTTGGCCACTGAAACATTTGTGTCAACCCTTGTAATCTTGGCTTAACAATGGAAATCGTGGCGGAAAACGCTTAAAATTGTTAAGGGTATCAAATATTCCCATGTCTTCGTATTTTTCGGCAGTAGCGAACTAATTTCAACTATTGGCACAAAAAAACTATTTTTAAGTAGGTCTATTATTCTATCTCTGGTGAATCAGGCAGGGCAACGTCGCACAGCATTTGTAGTTTATACGTCGCTTTATCTACAAAGTCAGAAAGAAAATTTAGATTAATGTTTCCAGCAAAATATATTTTTTCTTAAGTTAAATTAGTATCACTACGAAACCGGTGGAAACGTGAGCAAGAACCTTTACATTAAAGATCCATCAAAGCAACAAGTGAGAGAGGGGGAAGGGAGAAGCGAAACAGACGGAAGACAGAGGGTAAGACGGAGACAAGAATGCCACACAAGACCCAAGAGAAAGACTTGTCAGTTAAATTTAATTCTGCAATAAACTTTGTAGCATGCAAATGCTGAATATTAGAACCTAATCTTTTTACCACAACTAAACTTACTACAATCAAAATGAAAAAGAAAGTATAATCTAAACCAAGGTGGTAGCAGTCCAAAAATTTCGGATGCTCAAGCATATTAATATAGGATGATTTTCAAAATTTCTATAGCGTTTAGTATAGAAACAGCAGTAAAATGTAACGGAAACCGTACAGTATCCAATCTACACAGTCGTACCACATATAACTATGCTCAGTACTACAAGACGATATGAAATTGCGATAGATCCAAAATGATGCACTTTTGAGACACACAAACCAAAAAACAAGGGAAACAATAACCAACAAATCAAAATCTAAAATTAACACTAAAAGTAACAATACAGTCATAGCCAAAAAATATTACAACTAAGTACTTTTGGTTTTACTATCAGTGCTGATTCAGTGTGTCTTGCTGTATTTTTATCATTATTCTTAATCGGTGTTTTTTAATTACTTTTAATTCAAAACTAACGGTAATAAAAAAAGAAAGTAAAAATACATATCAGAAAGGAACTAAGATAAAAATTAACTCGAAAATAACAAGTAATTTTAAATAAATATATTAATACTTACCAACAAAATTATTGAATGAAGTTGGCAGAATATCCATTTTAACAAATATGAAATATATAGGAATTCCAGCTAAAATGAACAACAAACAATAGAAAGACTCCAGGGGATAGTCATAAAAAGGTGCTATAACGAGGTAAATAGATGCAAGGAGCACAATGACTGGAATTCCAATGAAGACCTGAAAAAAAACGAAAAGGTAAAAATAAAAGCTGGTAATCTTAAGCTAACAGGCGTACAACATTTTTGGATATGCATATCAAGTAATTTTGCAATTCATTCACAACAGCGAATATTTCAATAAGTTAGTCTTTTACCACGAGAGTCATTTACTAGCAAATAGCTAGAAATATACCACACTCCAACTAATTTGCTTTTGTTCTGGTTAACACATTTACTTAATATAGGCATGTACTCATGCCTAAATTAAGTGTCCTGCTGGCTAATTTTCTGAGATATCAACACAGACTAGGCCTTTCTTGCCATGTGAAGTATAACTATCAAACTTGGGTTACCTCCCCCCTTTTCAAACAGGTGTGAGATGGGGTCCTCCACCTGCTATGGATACCAAGAGAAATTGTGCAAGTTATTTTTATTGAACTTATGTTGCTTGATTTGTCTGGCCCTCCTCTTCCCATATCTCAACCAATGTAAAGCCTCTTGTTACCCAACCTTCTATCCAACAACTCCACGACTCCTGCCACTTAAATTCAAACCCTGATAAGTTGTTAAGAATGCTTCTCACTTTTGACTATGGGCTTCCCGGGGTTTTGTCAAAAATCATGCTAGCAGTCTTTTGCCACTTCGATCGAGGGATTTTTTGTGACTTGGTATGTTTAGTTCTCCAAGTATCTTTTCCATAGTTTCTTTTGCCAGTACTCTCAACATAGGATAAATTAGACAGTTCCTCCTAAGCAGTTTGGAAAGCCTTAATGCATCTGCCTTTTTTTTCATTGGCTTTCAGTTTTGTCCCTATTTTCAAGATACCATTGGCTACCGAATCACGGGACATGCCTTTGGTGCAAACTGAAAAATCAGGCTTTTGTTCACCTGACAGCATAACTCTCTTCTTCAATGCACTAATTTTTAAGGTGAGAGTCTTATTTCATATCCAGGCTTACTGAAACGTCCTTGCAAAACAAGACTGAAAGACATGTTAGATCTAAATCCGTAAGTATTGGGATGTTGACTAACCACAGAAATACACAATGGGCTGAAAAAATTCCACAATTTGTTCAAATCCTGTGGGGGTATCTTACCAAATAACCACCTTATGATTATTTGGTAAGATAATTTACGGGAAGAGGGGTATAACCCCCAAAAATTATGAGCCCTCGAAAAAATTTCATTTTGTAATTGAATGGATAAAATTATTTATTAGGTTAAACTTTATGTCATTCTGTCATTTTCCTTCTCCCTTCCTTTGCACCTATGCTGGATTAAGGGCTCCGTTACTTTAGTAGCTATGGCAGCTAATACAATAATGGTACATGTTAAATTCGTATATTGTTTTTTTCACTTTGGGGAAACGAAAAAAAATTTAAATGTACAAAAATAATTATGACTGAAACAGGCAGGTGTGGTGATATTCGAACTAACGACCTATGGACCATCAGCTCGATGTCCAACCAACGACCAAAACACATGGTTAAAGACATTCAATATTTAATATCACAAGAAATAAAAACACTAATTAGCCAATTACTAATTAATTAGCAAGTGTACGTAGCAAAAATTATAACCACAATTGCGCGTTGGCCCAACAGGTTGCCCAAACCGATTTAATGGTGATAGCCTTAAAAAACCTAATATATCTGCCGAATGAAAACAAACTACAGGTAAATGATGATAGAACAAAGATTTTATGGAAATTGCGTGCTGTAAAAGGCCTACTGATTCGCTTCGCGTATCGGCAGGGCAATAACTCCTTCCATTACTTAACTGTAAATATATGACCGGTCGTCATAATTTCTCGGTAGTCGTCATTTCTCCTTACAGTCTCATACAGTAGTACTTACTACTGTACATACTTTACTACTGCATTACTGATTGGTTGAAAAAAGATAGCCAATTCCAAACAAACCTCGAATACGATGGCATTATTAGCCCACTCACATTAATCGTGATACAACAAACTAGCCGGTTAAATCTGCAAAGTGTTAAAAAGCATATTGAATGGGAAAGTGAACGATACGTTACATCGAGGTTTCCAAAATGACAAATAAAATCAACTAAACAAAACCTTTAATAACTGACATACAGGCATACCCTTACAAGTCACAGTGCAAACAAGCAAGTCTCCTAGGACCTGTTGGTAACGATGTTAATTAAAACGCAATACAATTGTTCAGGTGATTCTAGTGGTTATAATATAGCGGACGATAACGGTGAGGACGGTGATACCAATGACGACTGGAAGGAACAAAACAGAGAACAGGCCGAATAAAGGTGTTAAGGTGGAGGACAGTAGAGAGGTGGCAAAGTAAGGTACCACATAAGAATGTGGAGTTAGGAGTTGGAACCAATCACGGGTGGAAAAGATAATGAAGCAAGTAGGTAAGAATTACGGTAGCCAATAATGATCATGACGCTGGGGGTGGTATATTGTGTCTATGTAATATCCGGGGCGGGGAGTTTACTTCTACGATGTTAAGTCTACTTTTAATTTTTATTTAAAAAATAAAGTAAAATAAAATTTAAAAAATTAAATAAGAAAAGCAACCCTAAACACTCAAGTGGCCATCATCCTTGGCCAGGGTCAAAGAAGAAAAAAGTTTGTCTTTCGCCTAAAGAGTTGGCTATTCCGTTGAGTGTACACGTTGCAATAGTGTCAAAAGTGACAAAAAAATGTGATAACCAATACAATTATCCTATATATCACATACCCATATGATTACAATAAAGTAAAATTGACTTACCTTATATGGTCTTTCGCGGTCAGGATCTCGTATGCGTAGCCATAACAACGCTGAGACAGTTGCACCATAGAACGTCCACGCAGCAAAACTGAAATAATTTATTAAACTTTCGAAATTGCTGGAATCCGGTATTAACATTATGCAAGCTATTAAACTCTGTAATGCACAAAAAAAAAAAGAATTTTAATATGTAAAGCGCTTTCAAAACGATTTTATTCAATCATTATAAAAAATTGTAATAATACCCGAGGTTAAGACGCTAACAAGAGCGCGTGATCATCAACGACTAGGAGACGGTAGATCAACAAAAAACAATTCCATCGACTGTTTGATAATAACCTGTAAAAAGTCCTTATAACGTCAAAGGTATGCAAACAGAGAATGCACAAAGAAGCAACAGCGCACATATTCACTCTAGAAAACAAGACGATCGGCACATTTTGTACATACCGCTTGTACAAAATACCTGTAATTGATAATCTCAAGACCCTGTTGTTTACCCTTTCTATTTGCATCAATCACCAATAATGCTCGTTTTTCTGCCTATCATATTATTAAAACACAAAAACTTTTGATATTTCATTATCGTTTTCTAACCTGTCCGGGAATGCAGAAATATCATAACGGGCAATCAATCGTTTACTTTTCATATTCGATTTAGCTTTCAACAAAAAACGTTGTCGATCGGAATAACCATCCTACAAGAGACCATGCTCTCATCCAATTGATATCCCATCATTTGGTACTTTAATTTTTTGCGTTAAGACCAAAATGGAATCCCTGCATATACAAGGACGAGTGGGAGTTGCTGTCCATCACCAGGGTTGATTTTCTGATCAGTGCAATTCTGATAAGCAAAAATTTGGAGCATTTGGTAACTTTTCTGGCCAAAACAGGAAGAGTCGAATTTCACAATGTAGCAAAGTACCACTTCTTCTCTTGGTAAAAGCTTCAAAAACAAAAAGCTTTACCTTCAAAACTTTCACTCATCTTGCTCAATTTTGGGTACCAACTTTCCAAACCAAGAGAGACTAGTCTCCTCTCTCTCTCTCTAATACATACATTGTTGTTACTATATACGTACTGTACACTTTTTTAGAGTTGGAAAAAAGTAGTAAACAACTGCTGCTAATATTAAACTGATATACAATAGCTTCTAGGTAGCTGAAGTATACAAAAGCAAGACAATGCTAAAATGTTACATACCGTAAAAATCATGGCCGGTAGTGGTGTATGCCTCTTAGTGTGTATCATAGCAAGAAATTTTGGCATGTGACCTTCCCTCGCAGAAACAAAGACCAATCTTCAATGGAAAAATAATATGGACTTGAAACATCCCGGAATCGATTTTTCAACCCTCATACGCTCTCAAAAGTAACATTACCTGTCCATAGCTCTTTATCGGTTTAAAGGATATAATACAAAGGAGTTAATGCAAAAATAAACGTCTGGGTTAAAATAAATCTGGACATATTCACAGCAAAATCGGCATTCGAATCTGCGTTTCCCTATCCAATCATTATAGGTCACGAGCGAGTCAGTGTTGCGAAATATTATTTCGCCACAAATTAAAAAATCAGCATGGCTCTTACGAGAGTAAAGATGAGCCCGTTGACTTCGCTCTTTTATAAGCATTTGTCAGGATTGTTGTCGATTGTGGCGTATTTGACGTGATGCGAAGCTTTTTCCTCGGTTTGTGGGACCTGTCAATTAAATATCGGGGTAACGCAATATTACATGCCAAAAGAAACCTCTCTCTCCATTTTTCAGTACAATTTCCGTTTTTCTCTCAGGCTAGAATAAAACCGACGAGGTCCAAACTAGCATGATGATGTCGGTTGTCCCAGAACAAAGGGGTTTTTTTTATCATTTAAGTTTCTTTAAGAAATTCTTTAAAGGAATTGAATGGGTTCAACCGGACTCGCATAAGGAACTTATATGTACTTATTAGTGCAAAAATGTCCCAAATCACTCTTTATATTAAAAAACTCAGTCATACACAATGGAATAAACTGTGGATTTGGCTGGCAAGGGAACAGAAATTACTCAGTATCAACAATATAATTTTCAGCGCAGCATCAAACGTTTTATACTATTGTACAATGATGGTTGAAACGCACCTTCCTCCGCTAAATGCGGAGCCGTTAGCAGCACCAAATGTAGAGCATGCAACAAAAACGGGCATAATCCATGCCATAACACCATATAGTCGATTTGCCAGTGTCTACGAAAAACGTCAAAAAGATAATCATTAGCTTCAACATATATCGATGGTAAGAATGTACAAACTTAACTGATACCTTTCTTCTGACTTGACAAAAAAGTCCTGGATGTGGCTACTTTCGCCCGTCAGCATGGCTTTGCAGTCGCCCACTTTTCCTCTTATAATGTCACAGAAAAATATGACAACATAATAAGCAAATCAGTGATAATTAACCAACACCATTTCAAAAAGGTGGTACAGAAATGCCAGCCTGCTAAAGTAACGTCAAAAGATACTTTGATGCGAGTGATAAATTAAAAACTTCTTAAATTTCTGGCGACGTGAATTAAATGTGAAAAAGATATAAAAATACAAAAATCATTTGGCCCAATAATCTTCTGTCGCAATGCGTGGGGAAAATCCCCACAAACTTCTTCATGAACTGTGGTGTCTCCTTATCATTCACTTTCAGTAGATTTAGCAAATTAAGGTTTACTGGTGGCTAAAAAAGAAAACAGGCATTCCATCTTGGGTGTAGAACACGTCTGGCGAAGGCCACATAAAATAATTTTTCTGTTTGCTGAGAACATCACCATCTAGAAGTAGTTGCGTCATGCACATTGTTTTTTTTACGGGTAGTGGGACACTACCTTCTGGTAANGGACGTGAATTAAATGTGAAAAAGATATAAAAATACAAAAATCATTTGGCCCAATAATCTTCTGTCGCAATGCGTGGGGAAAATCCCCACAAACTTCTTCATGAACTGTGGTGTCTCCTTATCATTCACTTTCAGTAGATTTAGCAAATTAAGGTTTACTGGTGGCTAAAAAAGAAAACAGGCATTCCATCTTGGGTGTAGAACACGTCTGGCGAAGGCCACATAAAATAATTTTTCTGTTTGCTGAGAACATCACCATCTAGAAGTAGTTGCGTCATGCACATTGTTTTTTTTACGGGTAGTGGGACACTACCTTCTGGTAACTGCCTGAGGAGAAGTAAGACGACTCCTCCCCACCACAGTCTGGGAGAGACATCATGGGAGGCTGATGTCGAGTACTCCCTTAGCCTCCTAAATCTAGGTTTGCGTCTGTTCTGGCATCCAGCGGCATCTTAGTAACAGCACCTCTGCGTCTGCCAACATTTGGCGGCAAGTACTGTTTTTATTATAAACTGTCCATGGAACTGGTCTCCCTGTGGACAGTAACTAGACCATGTATACCTCTATGGAATGAATTCAAATCAAAGAAGATTAGTAAACGGCGTAAATGGGTCCTTGTCTGGCAATATGAAAAAGACAGGAGTCTCGCCCGGTCGTGGAAGTAATGGAATGCAGGTTACACATGATCGTAAGACTGCAACTGCAAACAAAGAGAAACAGAAACTGAAGAAATGTATCAACAAAATTGCAACATGGAATGTCCGAACATTATTTCAAAAAGGCAAGCTTGACAATGTTATACAAGAAGCAGATAGATTAAATCTGTCCATTCTGGGAATATCTGAAATGAGATGGAAAAACAAAGGTTGCATCACAAAGAACAAATGGACCGTCATCTATTCAGTAAATGACAAACACAGCAATGGAGTTGGAGTATTGCTAGATGAGAAAACTTCAAGTAATCTCATTGGATTCTGGGGAATCTCAGACAAAGTCGTACTTGTTAAAATCAAGGAGCCCAAATTTTGCTTCAGCTTAATACAAGTATATGTTCCCACCTCTGATGCAACTGATCAAGATAGAGAACAGTTCTACAACGAAATGAACTTAGCGATGAAGAAGTGCAAAGGAAATGAAGTCAAAATCATTATGGGCAACTTTATTGCCAAAGTCGGGAATGAAGCTGAAGGAAAAACTGTCGGGAAGTTCGGGTTCGGTCTCAGAAACGACAGAGGAGATGTACTGGTAGAATGGTGCAATGAACAAGGCTTATGTGTAGTAAATACATGTTTTCAACAACCAGCAAATAAACTGTGGGCATGGAAAATCCCCGACGGTGTGACGAAAAATCAAATTGATTATATCCTGGTACCCAAACGATTTCGAACATCAGTGATCAATGTTAAGACCCATCCAGGTGCAGACTGCGACAGCGATCATGTACCAGTAGTAGCAAAATTTCGGTTAAAATTAAAGAAGAAACCGAAACCAAACAGAACTCCAAAACTACAACTAGAAAACTGCAAGGACCCAGAAATCAGCACAATCATGAAGACAAAAGTAACTGAAAGATTGAAGTTGCACTATCCAGTCCAGAATCAAAACAACATAACACCAGAAGAAGACTTTATCAAATGAAAAATGTTATTATGGATACTGCAAACGAAATTCTCCAAAAATGCGAAAGGAAGCTACATAAAAGCTGGATGAACCAAGAAATTTAGATCTGATGGAAGAAAGGAGAAAAGCCAAACAGAACTCTAGGAAATACGATATCTTGAATAAGAAAAGTTTTATAATATTTCACCACAAGAGGCACATGAACAAATAAAAGCCATCACCGGAAAATTCAAAACTGGAAACAAAACGGGGTGTTTAAAAGATAAAAACGGAAATGTTTTGATAGAAGAACAAGAAGTTGGTCCTGACAACATCCCCGTCGAAATTCTGATGGCACTAGAAGAAGTGGGGCTAGATTACCTACAACAACTTTTCAATAAGATCTACGACACTGGAGTCATCCCTGGAGATATGATGAAATCTATATTTATCGCAACGCCAAAGAAACCAGGCACAATGGAATGTGAAAACCACAGGACGATAAGTATAATGAGTCACTGCATCAAGCTGTTACTTAAAGTAATCATGCATAGAAATAAGCGTAGAATACACGACCAAATATCAGAAGAACAATACGGATTCATGCCAGATAAAGGTACGAGGAATGCAATTTTTGTATTGAAAAACATTGCACAAAGATCTATAGAAGTACAAAAAGATCTATACCTGGCTTTTATCGATTACAAGAATGCGTTCGACCGAGTTCGACATGATGAAATTTTCCACATGCTTAATGATAAAGATTTAAGAATAATCCAAAACCTTTATTACGACCAATGTGTGGTAATTCGAGTTGGTAACAATGTCACTGAAGAATGAGTAATCAAGAAAGGTGTGCGGCAGGGATGTGTACTGTCACCAGACCTCTTCTCGTTACATAGTGAAATGATATTAAGAGATCTTATTGGAGAACCAGGAGTCAATGTTGGAGGAACAAATATCAACAACCTTCGTTTTGCTGATGATACTGTCTTAATTGCAGACTCTGAAGAAAGTTCGAAATTCCAATCATTAATATTCTGGTGAACGGAGAGCAACTTAAGCAGGTAAACACGTTCAAATACCTTGGAACAAAGATATCGTGGAACGCCAAGGATGATCAAGAGATAAAAATACGAACAGGACAAGCTAAAGCAACATTTGAAAAACTAAGGGCAATTCTGACCAACAAGAATATTAGCTTCGAAACCCGCTTCAGAGTATTGAAATGTTACGTATACTCAGTATTCACTTACAACTGTGAAGCATGGGCGATAAATCCGACAATGGAGAAAAAGTGGGCATTTAGAAGATTTTGTTTAAAATTGAATATTAAGTCGGTCAACTAATCCTATCAAAACGATGACTGTGCCAGGATCCGCAAGTTTGAATTTTTTTTCTCAAAATCAAGTCAAATTTTTTTCTCAAAATCAAGTCACACCTTTCTCCGAGATTCAGACATAAAACGTCATATCTAAACAAGTAAACAAGATACAGCAAGCGAACGTACACTATTTAAATCAGTAATCTATGGCGAACAAAAATATATACGTTTTAGAAGTATATCATTTACAAAAATGCTCTTTCGTTTGATGTATAATTTACCTCAGGGTTGATTTTGATAAAAGTTTTTCACGTTGACCAACTTAATATTCAATTTTTAACAAGATATTTACACCGACTATAGAGGAATAAATGCTCTTTTGTTTAATATATAATTTATTGAAACAAAAAAAAATTTATAGGACAAAAGTCTACTTAATCTTTGGGAGTGTGGGGGGGGGGGGGATAGACAAAAAGTACCAAATAAATTTCATCTCTCGTGACGCCATATTTACACGGCTCCTTGACCAGCAGAATGAAAAGAAAATATCAGGCTGACAATGAATATGATGTTTAGCACTGTATGGGCTATGAATATTCAAAAATTAATTTTTCAATGTCAGGTCAACAGCCCCAAGTTAACAAATGAAGCTGACCCGTTTAATATTCCCAACGAAACAATATTTCCAAGTGTTCTACTTATTCTTTATTCCTTCACTGACCATAAAGAAAACAGAATTTGAAAAATCCATGGTAACAACTGCAGTTCTCATATTACACACTATCATTACTATGATAATTACTACTTTTACTCCTTTTTTATTAGCCATTCTTTTCTCCTAAAGCTTTTACGAAAGGAACGTAAAAACAACAACCTTAAAGTTGGATACTGGGCCTAATAAAACTAACTGAGTCCTAAAAATTTGTGGCTCTTTCTGGAAATGCCAGACCACCATTTTTAGATTTTCAGTGGGCGTAGACGAATTTTCAGCAGCACTACAAGTTATCGGATCTGTTTACACACTATACAAACTATTACAATACCTTGATACTGGTGACAATATGAGAGCTCTCGAAATAGCACACAGCACAAACCTTCACTGATTAATGCCAGAAAAGGTCGCTCTTGTCCTTTTTGACAACAAACTTTTCTATCTTTCTGTGCGTATCAGTACTATTGTCTTGATGAGACAGTTCACAGTGTTTAACAAAATATGTTTAGTTAAAAATGTGCACAAATAGGTTAAAAATTATTATATATTAATTTTTTCCAGGCATAAAAAGTCACTGAAATACTCCCAATCACTTACCACTGCAACTGCACCGGAAGTGGCTATTTCTACTTTCGTCAGCACTGTCAGATAAGCAATGTTGACCAAAACATAGCAGCATGTCACCAAGGGTATTCCGATCATAATTGCAAGAGGCAGATCCCTAAGTAGCAAGAAAAATTAAAACGAGTTAAGTTGTAAACATTCTTCTGGAACGTATTATCACACCACCACTTTACCTTTGGTATACAAAGTACCCTAACCCTTTAAAGTGTTTGCAATATTTAGCATCTGATGAAGTTTACAATGGGGCGACCAGAAAAATACTACTTGATGGCTCAACATCAAGGGTAAGTAAGAATTGGTTGAAAATAATAAAATTTTGAATACAAAAACAATTTGCTCTGTGAAAAGCAGATTTTTGTGAAAGTAGGATTACACCCTGTTTCAACTATAAAGCCACCTCTTCATTGTCCATCCATTTCCCGCAGCGTATAATTCTGCTTGCTTATACGTACAGAGTGCTAAACAGGGGTCAGCATCACACACGCCGTGTTTGATATAAACGAGTTATCTTTACTAAAAAGGATGGAAAAGAAGAATATCTATACCAATCTATTGACATGAAAACAACTCATTCAACATCAACCAACCATAACAACCATTACACAAGCATTGCTTTAAATCTTACTTACCGTATAGGGTTTTTAAGTTCTTCAGTTACGTAGTTTAAGTTATTCCTGAAAAACAAGGCAAAAAATGTTGGTTCATAAAACAGAAATACAATTTATCCCAACCAATTCATTCACATACTCTTGTCGCAATTTCTCCTCATAAAAATATTTTTTCATTTGAAAACACGTTTGTACAGCTGCTTATTGATTGCATAATTTCTTATAAGTTGTGGTCATTGTAACACACGTCTTTCACAGCTTGCTTCTTTAGGGGTGACAGCAAGGAAACAAACCCCAAATTCATAAATCGAGCAGGTTTTGGCCTCTTCCTGTCTGGAAGCAATGTGTAGTGTTATAACGATTTTCAAATTATTGGGTACTAACTGTTCACTCACAGAAAGATTTAAACATTGTGGGCTAAATTGGGGGGGGGGCTATGTCGGCGACACTGATCAAAAGGGTAATGACCCTTGCAATGTTCCCAAAAATTGATTTTTAATCAAGTGCCAACATTTTTCGGATAAAACGTTAGAGTCATGCATAAAAATCGTTAAGGTATTGAAATATTTACAGTATTAAGAAACCTTTACATCTAGGATCAACTCCTTTTACACTTGTTATAAAATACATTTATTTTGGCTCGAGATTCGCCTGGATTCTAGAAGTAGAACTTAATAGGGATTGAACTCGTAACTGGGGTTTGCCATACATACATGGCACCAACAGTAAAAGGTGATCAAGATTTACCAACAAAATATTCTGCTATTCGAATTACATTTCCGTTTCCATTCCGTGACTTATTCCGAGTGATTTTTGGTTCCTTTCTTAGGCCTTTTTTACCTTCTCTCCCACTTGCTGCTACTTGCTGCAACTTGCTGGTTCTTCCAATAGCCCAAAAGCGAATGTAGGAAAAAAAAACAATCGGAAAAAAACAATTTTTATTTAATTGGCATCTCTATACAAAGTAATGTTATGGCCAACACCTCTCAAAAAATCATCTAAATTTTGCGACCTTCAGTGTAATCATTGCAAAGGTTCTGCAGGCGGGTTTGGTATATATATATTCGTATGAACTGGTAAGGGCAAAATACAATCATATATCTAGCAGCTTGTTATGATTTAGCCAAGTTCTAAATTCGTCGTCAACTGTTCTGATATCACCTCTGATGCCAATCGTACGGCAATTCAGAACGTGTTGAGGTGTTTGCACGTCACCGCATGTGCAGTTCGGACTACCACCTAAGCCAATCTATGCATGTAGCTTGCATGCCGTCCATAGTCAGATCTAATTCGGTTGAGAAGGACCCAGGGACGTCTCTTTAGATCGTGGCCCTTAGGTTTGTTCGAGGGTATAGGCATGTAAGTGCGAAGGATGTAGTCGGAGTTGTTCCAGCGGTTCTTCCAAGTAGACATCATCCATGTGTCAGGAGACAAGTTTTCGTTGTTTTGGCTTGACAGAGTGTTCATTCGTGTGGATAGAGGCATTCTGCTTTTGAGGCGGACGTTGACAAGGGGTGAAGTTGCAGGATGGTGGAACAGGTGCGAGTCTTCCATTGCACGTTTACGTATATTCAGAATGTTTCTGTCTCGCCGTATGTCCGGGGGCTCGATGCCACAGAGGATTGGAAGGAGAGCGGTTGGAGTGGATTTTATTGAACCACTAACAGTTCTCATGCATTCGTTCAGACATACGTCTAGCTTCTTACAGTGGGGGCTCTGACTCCACACTGGGGAGCAGTACTCTGCCACTGAATAGCATAGTGCTAGTGCTGAGGTGCGAAGCGTGGTGAAATCAGCGCCCCAGTTATTACTAGCAAGTCTTTTTAGCAGGCTACACCGTTTTCTTGTTTTCTCTGCGACAGTTTGTAGGTGTTTTTTGTATGACAGAGTCCTGTCAAGGGTCACGCCAAGATATTTTGGGGTCTTGTCAAAGGCGATCCTTTCACCAGATGTCGAGACGTTAAGTTCGTAGTCAGCTTGGCAGTTGTTTAAATGGAAAGTGCTTGCAACAGTCTTAGTTGTGTTTAATTTGAGGCGCCAGTTATGGAAATAAGTCCTCAATTTGTCAAGGTCACCCGATAGTACTCTCTCGATCACCCGAAATTGTTTGTCACTGTGCATGAGGGCGATATCATCTGCATAGATGTACTTGTTACTGATCGTGTCAGGGATGTCGTAAGTGTACAGATTAAATAGTGCAGGCGCAATGACGGAGCCCTGTGGGACACCATTGGTGAGTGTTCTGCAGCGAGATTTCCCCTTTCCGATGTGTACGTGGAAGCGCCGTTGGGATATCATACTCATGATCACGTATACCATCTCTTTACTAGGAATAGTTCTTAGTAGTTTCAGGGTAAGTCCACGGTGCCAAACTGTATCGTAGGCAGCGGATAGGTCTACTAGGACGATACCAGCTTTCATGCGTTTGTCGAAGGATGTCTCGATGTCTTCTGTAAGAAGTGCGACTTGATCAAGAGTGCAGCGGCCTTGTCTGAAACCAGCTTGCTCTTTGGGAAGAACAGATTCCATAGCAGGTTTGATTCGGTTATAAATAAGGCGTTCATAGAGTTTGTAGGCTATGCACAGGAGGCTGATTGGTCTGTAGCTTTTTGCATCGTCAGGAGGCTTGTTGGGCTTGAGGACAGCAATGACTTTTGCAGGTTTCCACACTTTTGGGAGCTTTTTCGAGTGGATACATTGAGTGAAGAGCGACCGAAGCCATTGTAAACAGTTCTCATGTAAGTGTAGAAAGAATTCAGGGTGCAGATTGTCAGGGCCTGGGGCCTTGCCAGCTTTTAGAGTCTTAATAGCAGCGGTAATTTCGTCGATAGAGAAATCGTTACACAAGTTCTGATCAGCTGATGGAGCATTCCAAGCCATCTTCAGTTGTCGGTTAACATCTCTTGTGAATTCGCGATTTGGTTTATCAAATTTGCCGTTCTTTAAGAGGCAGGAGGCAACTGCGTTTGCACTGACAGAATGTGGGTTGGGTGATACATTCTTCCTGCCCGTGAGCTTGTTGATGGTTGCCCAGGCTTTCCTACTAGATCGACTCATATCGATACCTTCAACTGTTGACAGCCACGCTTCCTTTCGTCTTGTAGACAAGTGAACGATAAGTTTGTTTGCTGTTTCGTGTCTTTCAGCTGTTGTTTGAGCTTGTTCGTGGTCTTTCGCAAGCTTACTACATGTATCGTCCCACTTTGGAATGTACGATTTACGAAAGCCCCTCGGAACGCATTCTTTGGCCAGGTTCAAGAGTTTGTTCTGGAAAGCAGTGTAACAGGTGTTGATGTCGGCGGTATACATAGAAGGAAGATCGTCGCACATGCTAGCAGATTCGTTTTTGAAACGACTCCAGTCAGCCTTGTTGAAATTCCACCGAGGAAGTGGAGAAGATGGTGTGTACTCGATCAACGCAGGGTGGTTTATGATGGTCGGACGATGTTGTGACTTGGGAAAGCTTCCACCGATTTTGTGGACTGGGTGTGGCGATGAACTGCTTGCATCCGATGAGTAGAACGAAAGGTCTGGGTTGGTGGAAGTACCCCATGCAGCTGAGTCGAATGATTTGGGCTGTTTAGGATCGTATAGTAACTTGAGGTCCATTGTACTTGCCCACTCGTAGAGGGCTTCACCATCGTGGTCATTCTTTCGATAGCCCCAAGAGGTGTGGTGGCAGTTGAAGTCCCCTGAATAAATGACTGGGTGGTCATAAAGAGGGGGCGGTACAAATGGAGAATTCGGTGGTTTGTAGATGTTGGTAATCGTTATATCGTAGTTAATCCTGATGGTTAGCCACTGCAATTCACTGTCTTGGCTCTTTTCAACAAGTTGTGCAGTGAAGTCATTTCTGACGAGGGTAGCAATACCGTGCTTGTTGTCGTGAACAGCATCGATTAGCGTGTAGCCATAGATCTTGATTTTGTAGTTGTTGGTAGTGTGTGTTTCTTGGAGCAAGATGACGGAAACGCAATTTTTCATGGCGATGTTTTGTATAACTTCACATTTAGGTCCCGATATGCCTTCGACGTTAAGTTGAAGGATTGCTGGGCCCGATTGTTCGAGTAATTTCTTCATGATCAAGCAGTACAGTTATGATTTCTAATGTCTTTGTCGTTCGGGTAATGGCATTAGCTTCCCTGCAAAGCAGATACTAACGGTGGGGACCACGAGAAGGTTGCCATCATCCCCCCGGCGGGTTTGGTATTCAATAGTCACTTTCTTTTGTCTCTTTTTCGGGCGGGTGCCCACACTATCTTGTTCAATCAATGCCTTTACTGCACCCTGTTCCATCTGGAACCAATGTACTGCTTTGTGGACCGTCGGGTGCTGATGGCCCACGAGGTTGAAAAATTTATTGTTCCATCCTTCGCAAATGTTGTTGGTTCTTGCGTCTCCATTTGACGTGACGTCGTGTACATTCCAACTTCCTGGTGGGAACTTAGGGGGTATGTGATGCATACGCAAATCTGCACCTTCTGCACCATCTGGATTTGGTGCCCGCTGGTACGACCCAATTACATATGTTGTCTTGAAGTACGATAACAAATCATCCGCATCTTCATGCTTGTTACGTTCGAGGTGTCTAAATTCGGCTTCCACATCAGCTAAAGGAAGAAAGGCTAATCCATCCATTATCCCGCAGAATTTTCGGAAATTTATGTTCGTTTTGTAGGTGTCTGCGAGGCCAAGGTGCTGTATTTTCCTCCAGGTGGCCTGAGTGAGGAGGTAGAAACAGCCTTGGCATCGCTTGTCCAGGCCGAAGACTGCAACAATAGCGCGACGGACTCCCTCTTCAAAGTCCGTCACAATGGTGATATTCTGTTGCAATTGAAGGTTCCGTTCCTCTAATCCATCCTGGATCGCCTGAAACAACCCTTCGTATGTGCGCCGCGTCTTGTTTACCAAAAAGGCGTATACACAAGATATTGCTCTCAAAACGACCCCCTTTAAATGACACGCCGAGCTGACAGTTTACAGCGATTGCGTAAGTCACTTTAAAGGTGCGAACACAATGCTAGTTGAGGCGATTAGCTGTCAACTGACTTCGCATGATGTGCACGCCGACGGAGAAGGCTACACACACTGGGATGACAAAAATTGTCTTTTTTCCAATTGTTTTTTTTTCGGGCACCCCAAAAGCTGGTATTCCCGCTGCCCTGCGGAGAGGAGTGCTCTCGTCTTCGTTCTCCACGTCCCAACAATCTATCTTCCAAATTTTCTAGGCCAGTTCGTAGCCCACCTGTGTAAATTTCTGCTTGTTATTTACACAATAACTCGATGTTTATGTCAAAACCACTTCCTAAAATATTAAAGCCTAACACTTTTATTCCCAGAAATGGCTGCAGACGCGGCGGAGTGGTTAACCATCAGGTTACCATACGGAAGATTCCCCGTTAAAACCTTGCTATGACCATGGATATACCTGACATGCTAAATTTTCGGGGTTTCAAAGAGCGAGCTGAAACAAACACAAAAATAGATTGAAGCAAGAGAAAAACCTCTCTTCGCCCTTACCAAATAAGATCCTTGAGCAGTAGTGGGATCCATCATTATTTGCTTACTGTCTGGTTAAAATCACATTGGAAGGTCCAGTGCGAACCACGTTAAAAGAAACACACCTGCACTTCCCAACAAATTAAACAAAATTATGACGACGTAATTTCTGGAAAGAAAGCACAAGAGGAAAGAGATTTTTGAATCTCAAATTATCAACTTAACGCGGGCGTTGATTTTTTCACACCTGTTTCATCGAGACGTTTTCAGCCATTTCCCTTCTATTTTAAGCAGCTTCAAGTTGCGTCAGGGGCATCATCTTCTTGCATTATTTTTGGACAAGCTTTACAACCCGTGGAGATTTCAGAGCAGCCAATTTACCAAGAACACAAAAAAATCAGGCTGTACCATCAGACATTTTGCTCCCCACTTGAACAGGGTTTGAGAAGGAAAAAATTGGATACGGCCTTTGGCACTTCACTTCACTTCACTTCATCTCATCTAATGTTACAGAACAAAAATATAATATAAAACTACTAACCATCCATCATATGCCCAAAGTCCACCGTAAAATGCATAACCAATATCTGAAATGCTTTTACTCGTCCCTTCAAAAGCATTATGGAAGTTTTCGTCAAATCCTATAGAAATACAACGATCATTCATATTAGTAGGTAACATGGAGCGGTACAAATATTCCCTTACAACTTCCATTAGCTAAGATTCCGCTTTCTTTCTCCTGGTTGCATTCATTGGTTGCCGATACCACTAACCATCGTCAAAGACTTGGTTACCCGACTAGAAGGTGAAGCATTCCACAACCAATATGAATAACCTCATATTATAAATTAAACATCTGTTAATACATGTAACTGACAACATTACTTTTGTACTGTCGAGAATCTATGGGATAGCCAGTGGGAAAAAAACGAGAAAAATGTTTTAACACGGGGGGAAATCTTAATTGCTCCCTGGAAGACATAAAAAGCAACAACAACAAAGCCTTCAATACCAAACCTTATCCATGCAATTTGATATCGTCAAGACCCATTCCATTTAAGGATTCCAACCATGCGAAGGTTTTTTGAAACTTGATAAGGGACCTATGTCTAATAATACGATATCACTTACACGTTAAGGAAAGAAACATGTTTGATCTGAGAGTGTGTGTGTGTGTTGGGGGGGGGGGGGTATTTGTTTTTAATGTAATTTTTCCAATAACTCGACTCAGACAATGCCCTTCAAAGGGATTTTCTTGGGGCAGTGTGGAAACAATGGGAAACGTGCATTTCTTTAAAAACTTTTAAAATACGCTAAATTTTAAAACTTTAGAATACGTAAAATGTTAAATTTTTTCATAGCCATTTTCAAATTTTGTACAAGGAAAAAAAATTTCAAAATCTCAAATTGTCATTGTATGACGCCAGTTACACCACAAAAACACTTCGCACGACATTTTGTTCTGGTTTTAGGGAAAAACGGGGAAAAGGAAAATTGATTACACGTACCTGCCTAACCTAGACGCTAAAGCCTATGTCATTCTTTAGAATGACACGAACTGTCACGGCTGGTTTTGTTTCTTTTGACCATTCTTCCACGACTGCTTTATTGCAGCCTGCAGCCTGCAGCCAGAAAATTCTGATTACCCTTTCTTTGCTAGGTTAAGATTCTGGCTAACTCTTACAAGCAATCATGTTTGACAACCCTACCACCACTACAAGCAGCCATTTGTCAATAACTCCACAGCTCTGTTTGACATCGGTGACTTCTACTGATGATCATGTGAGTAATTGATGTATGGAACTTTATATTACAATTTATATTATAAGATATCCATTTCAAAATTATCTGTTGCTCGCTGTCGTTCCCGCAAAAAATACGACAATGCAAGTGACGTTTTAACGGTTCAATTCATACTTGCCGGTGTGCCTTGAATAAATAAATATACATACAGTATCATGAACCCATCGTAGGTCCTGCACGTTTAAAACTTTGACAAATGATGCAAACTAATTAAAAGAAAAAAGATCATTAAGGTTTCGGATTTACTTGGCATGTACATTGTCCATTCATACTTAAATATCATAGCAGCAGCAGTAATAGTTGTAGTAGTTCGACTTTAACTTCCATCTGTAGTTTGTAAGCCATTGCTGCCTGTTGTATTCCCAGGTCATGTTATTCTTTACATGACCTGAAACCTCAAAACCCGAAAGTTTTTAAACACAAGTAATCAAATGAGACAATGAATAGATCCTGTGAGGTCACCACTTGCAAACGAATTCTGGCTCAAAGCAAATAATGTCGTTATTGAGTACAAGAGCACATTTATCCTGTCACTGATGAATCTGTTTGACCACGTACCACACCAAAATGTTAATGATTTGCCTTAAAAACCTTCCTCCCACCACATAAAGAAAACCTCTTACAGAAATATTTTATTTGCTGTAATTTCATAAACTTACAAACTAGTCAGGAAAGGAGTATTAACTTGCCATTTCATTCTTGGATGACGTATTACAACATAATCGGTTGAAAAACGCCATTTCAACATACCATGTACAATCTATCGCCAACAGGCTGCAATGTGAGCAGTTAGTAAGCTTGGTGACCAGCAATCACAAGGAATATGATTTATTATTGAAATCCCAACATCTGTTGTAAAGAGTCATTTTCTTCTCCTTACTTTGAGAATGGGTGTTGAGACTTGTGGTTATCTAAACTTGAACTAAAAAATGCTAATTAACATCCACGTTTACTTCAAAATGACTAAAAGATCAAACAATTTTAAAACTAGAGGAGAGAACAAAATAAAAATTGGCGTGAGAAGTATTTGGGGCCTTATTTGATCTTACCAGGTCTCAAGGGGAGAACAGTAAAAAATTTTATTTACTGATTAACCTTTTAAAGATTATTAAATAAATAAATAAATAAACTGATTAATTAATTAATTTATTTAAGAAATGAACTTCAAAAAGTAAAAAAAAAATAGGAAGGGTTTTTTTCGCGAGGAGAGAAGATATGCCAACTCCAAACGAGGTTTTGGGGATTGTAATGTAGGATATCTATCATGCCGTGACTCGTAAGCTTTATCTGTGCTTCGTTCGTGACATACTTTTCCTATCGTCCAATTTGAGGGTTTTATTGCGAAACCTAACCATTTAAAAAGCCCACAGCGTTTACAGTACTGAGCTCATCTTTTCACTAGATACCTTTGCTGCATTTAATGTGGAACGTTTCCCCAATACAAATAACTTGCTGAAAGAAATCACAATATTTCTGACATAAAAACAAATACAACGGCATCTGTATGTACCTTGACCAAGTCGAACTAGTCCAGTTATTATCAGCAAAGCAATGGCCAGGAGTTTTGCTGCTGTGAAAATGACTTGTATCCTTGTGGCCCACCGGACGCTAGCACAGTTAATAAATGTAATGATCCCTAACAAAGAAAAAAATATGTATTGCATTTCAAATCACTAAATATTTAGGTTAGTTACGGTTTAGAATTACAAAGCTTGTCGTGTCGAAATAATTGTAAGAATTGTTGGAGTCAAATTAAGTGCGGGTTAACAGGGGCCGAGAAAATGAATTCTTCTGTGGAGGGCACGTAAAAACTAATAACTTCTCTGGTTCAAGACATCGCATTTTTTCGCTAGGTATTGTAGAAGTAAATCTTATTTTCTTTCCTAAGGGCTAATATTTACTCGGTATGTCGTCAGCCATTCGTTCGCTACGCGTTTACTTACATACTTACTTAACCACCTACTTACTAATATTTCTTTACTTCAATTTCAACACTTTAATTCAACCCCCCTCCCCTATTATACACACACACACACACACATGGTGATTGCTCCATCTTGACAGATGATTGCCGTCTATGACTTCAGCTGTTGTCAGTAAATGTTCTGTCTTTCCTTGCGTGACCTCAAAAGTGACTTTGGAGACCAGCTTCTGATCTGCATTGCTTGAAACACACACACATACATACATATATACATACACACACACATTTTCCCCCTCAAGTAGCAGGTTTCTCTCTATTACTTGGCTATGCCTTCAACTTAGTCTACCTACGTTATCTGCAGCCATGTGTTTCCATCTCCTTCTTTTAGCTCGTAACTTCGGGGTGGTCTTAAACTCCCATGTCCTACACCAAAATTGAAAAACTTTCCATTACATTCATCTACTTATTTCCATATTCGACTAATTTCTACGTTGAGTTTGACAAAAGCTAGCTAACAGTACAGTAAAGAATTCGGCATTCTTAACGTGCGTGCTTTTGTCCTTAAGAAAAAAACAATCGAGAAAAACCGTTACAGTCCTACACACTTAAGGTGCATAAAAACTAATTAATCAACTGACTTTGATGTCAATTTCAGTTATCTCATCGTATCAATTAGCAAATGTGATGAAGTTACAGTACGGGCTGTTACTTCAAACCAGCACCAAGTGAACCTAAACAAAATAAAAAATAAATTCTGTATTGGTCTGTTACATGAGTGTAGGATTAAACACAAGAAAAAATTTCTAGGTAGTTTCTCATTTACTATTTTCAAAAGGATTTTGCCGATCGGTTTTCTGTACTGGTTTCTAATTTCAAAAAACACCCGCGTATTTTTAACTCGCTCATCCAATCATTCACACCACCTAGTTCTGGCTCATTTACATTTTTTTCTCTGCATCTACTCTGCAGTATTGTGAAAGTTGACTTATGCGCTGAAACCAACTATCTTCAGAAGTTACTTATTCATAATCATTTATCAATGACCTGGGTTTCAGTCACCAATGCGATTTTTTACTTTCTCGTGCGTCTACTTGTATTGTTTTCCAACCACTATCTTTTCCCTGACGCTTTCTGTAGCGCTAAATTTAACATTTCCAATAGTTATCGACACCGATGTAAATAACGTCCAGGACTCCCTTCGTCCAAACCCCCTCTCCCACTCCTCCGGAGGCAAATTAAATGGCAAAATACATTTTCGAGCAAACAGAATTATGAAAAAATTAAACCAAACTAAGTCTATGGGAAGGCCATTTCAACTGAAAAAGCTCACACATCCATTGAAAGTATGTTGGTCTCATTCAAGTTGTTTTCCTCCCTTCCGTGACGTTATCCAAGACAAAATACTGAAATCGTAGTTCAGAAAAAAGTTGGGCCAAAAAGTCGTCTAATTTCAACAGCCAAATAGCAAATTTATTCTTGTTTAGACTTTTGAAAAGTCTTATTTGTACTTTTCAGTTATTTTTGCCAACCGCAAAGTTGTGTATCTTTGATATTTTACTAAACAAACATTAAAGTAATTACATTAAAATACTGTATTATTATCATTGTTATTATATATTATATATTATTATTACTATTATGATGATGATGATTATAACAAATATTAGTTGTTCGTGTTGATTAAATAGGCAATGCAATGGGCTGAAATTGATGGAAAAGTTTAACTCCAGTGGCCACCTCTGCTAGCAGTAGCATAATATTAAATCATTGTCATGTGACTTGGTGCCCTGCACCCGGCAAAATAATAATTTCAGACAATCAATTCGTATTCTATTTCTGTATTCTGTATCAACAGGCTTACGTAAATTCGGAGAAAAAACGTAAATGGTACACAAATGATATAAACAGATCAAATCAGAAATATGTCTGTTAAACAAATAAAACATGTTTTGTTTAGATAAAATTACAAAACTAATTGGAAATAATTGAAGAAAGACTTGCACATCTCAATTCAATTCAATGAGGGGTTTCCAGCTTCCAACAGTACAAGAAATACGAGCAGTGTACCAAATTACTTTGACAACATAATAAACAATCTTGACCGCCCGAGTCAAATATTGATTTCTCACCTTATCTTTTATTTCAGTGTTTACAACCTGCTTCCCTCACATACGAGAGCAACCCATTGAACTCAATGCCGATATTCCTGTCTTTTCTCAGTATGACAAGAAAATCCTCTCCAGATTAATAAGTTTCTCAAGAAAACTTTTGAAGAAAGAGAGAAGAATGCCCTGACAGCATGTCCACCATACATCTGCCTGCATTTACCCAATAATCTTTGGGTCATCGCTGGTTTGACATGCAACAGGTAAAAGTCACCTTACGCCTAGCGTGGTTTATACTGTCAATGTTTATGATTTTACCATTGCAAAACATGTTATTTATAACAACTAATCCCAATGGTCAAAACGTCAAGGAAAAGTGACTCATTTCATATTTAAATTTTGACAGACCAAAAATCTGCGATAACTACTAAAAGTCAAGGTAACTTCAATTTTTATGTCAAAAAATGCAAACGGTGGATGAAGAAAATATGACTGGAATATTCAACTTACAGGTAAGGAGGGAAGTAAAGTGGTTGCGTCATGTCACTGAAGCAGTCATTGCGTCATACTCTCACTTAATCAAAACAACTTCTCCACATTTACCTACTTCATGCTAAATAGCCCCCCCCCCCACACACACACACACACACATACCACCTTCCTGCGCTGTTCACATAAACATATATCGTCACATATTCTCTCCATAAAAACCTTGTGTTGAAATCATCACAGCAAAGTATTGCAAAATTATCGTTCTCTAATTTCATTTTCTCTATGAATTTTACTGATCTTGTCTTAACAAATACCTGCAGATAGAGTTACAAAAATTGAAACAAAAACAAAAGCATAAATAAAGACAAAATATTATTACCAATCAACACCGCTGCAATCAGCTTTTTCAAAATTGCTTTCTCTAAGATGCCATCACAATCTTTTCCAGGAAAAAACGGCTCAATAATATAACCACCACAAGCAAGGGCTATGGCCGACAGTGAAGATGGTTTTAGCAATAGTATCGCTACCCAAGAGAATAAAAATGCAACGCATGGTCCAAAGGCTTCAAACAAATAGGTGTATTCTGATCCTGACTTAATCAATAATGTTCCCAACTCTGCGTAGCACAACGCACCGAGTACTGCGAGAAGTCCACAACCTGACCAAACAGCCAACGACATCCCAACCGATCCAGCATTTGTGGCAACTGTACTTGCCGACGCAAAAATACCGCTACCTATCATGGTGCCAACGATAAGCGAAAGGCCTCCAACGACCCCCAAATGCCTCTTCAATGATGCCCCATTGCTCGTGTTTTTTTCCTTGGGGCTCTTCGATAATGAAAAAGTACTTCCATTAACAAGTTCAACTTCACTGGTTGTTGGTTCAAGTGCTGGCCCTTTAAAGGAATAGCACCGCTTTGGCATCGTGTTTATTCCACAAGCCTAAATTCCTGAAAAGATGAAGACTTTCTCTTTTCTTTTGCATGAAAGTAGTCTTAGTGAGGCACTACGCAACTTTGACCACCGGAACAAACTGAAATCATATAGCAATCGAATATGATTTTAATCCATCACGATCAAGTTTCAATTACTTTTTTTTTCAAATAAACTTTATCACGTGGTTGTGAATGGCAACCCTTCAGAAAGGAAGTATTTCCTTTCCTTTTCATGTGTTAATGTTCAATCAAAATCCTTCCAATGATCAACGATATTGCGTCATATTTTTACGGTTTCTGTTGTTTTTTGTCTGAGCATTGTCTGAGCAACTACCTGTCGGTAACATTTACAATCAGCTGACATTCGAGCTTCAATTGTCCCAGCGTGCGTACAAGTTGAACTGACATTGGAAATACAAATAATGTAATTCAAATAAAACCAAGGTATTTACTTGTTCTCATTTTATCACACAGACCTGTTAAAAAACACACTGTTTGATAAGATTGACTCACAAAGTAGATAGTTCGACAGTGAAATTTGTTTTACGTCGTTGGTGGTTTAAGGGCAAGTATCAATTGCAGCAAAAAAAAGCAATGTAAAATGCAAATAAAGATTCTTATAATTCTGTCATTTCTAATCTTTAAATATAACGACTCTGGTCTTCTTTGGAAAAGGTCTGCTTTTGAAATAAGATTTAACGGCAACTTTATGTCTGCTTTTGTCCGGCTGTCTGTCTGGGTGTTGGTAGGTCTCGCTGTTTGTCGGTATCACTGTCACTGTGTGCGTTGTTCAACACTTAAAAAAACATCCTCTGCAAAGGAAAATCCACTAATTCTTTACGACGAAATACCTGCACGAAATGCACACACGCCCAAATGGAAGTGAATATCACTTTTTCAAGAAACATATGAAAGTCGTGAAAACTGGCATTAATTCAAAATATGTTCCTTTTGCCCAGGTGACAACCCTTTTTGGATAAACTCAGGGGTAATCTTATGTAAACCAATTCAAAAAAATATATAACCAAGGTTAAAAAAAACAAAACGTATTATAAAAAACTTGTTTAAGACCAATTCTCTTTCTCCTTCCTAATGTATTGTTAGATTATTTTTCTAGTAGATAATGGTAGCTGCGTCGAATTTCATAGAAGCCACAAGATACACACGTTACTTCAAGCCTTCCGCCAAGTGTGCAACTGTGATTTTCCGAAATCTCTGGAGTGAAATTTAGCACTTTTCCATTCCATTTTTTACTCAGTTAATAATATTTTTAAAATCCTTCACTGTGTGCAGTGAACACCAAACAATTTAACTGTCTTTTTTCGCGGCAAGCTCACTGCATATCAAGAAACTGCAAGCTTAGTAAATTGTTTCCACACTCACTCACTCGCTATCCTTTTTAAGTCGTCGAGACACATCAGATGTGTGTGTGTGTGTGTGTGTGTGTGTGTGTGTGTGTGTGTGTGCGTGTGTGTGTGTGTGACGTGCAGCCGTCTTTAATAAGTTCTTCTATTCTCTGCGATCTTGAGTTGCGCCGGCTGGGATATTCAATCTCTTGAAATCATCTTCAACGGCAGACTTACAGCTCTTTTTCGGCCTGTCCCGATTTGCTCTCCCTGCAACCTTCGAGTGCGAACATTTGTTGATCCAAGAAGAACTTCTTTCCACGTGTCCGAACCAGCGTAGTTGGTTGCATCTCAGTGTCAAACACAATGGCTTCAACTTCACTCGTTGAAGAATAGCAAAAGAGCCAACGCGTTCATTTTTCCTAATGTTGCACATCCATGCGAGCATGGATCTTTCATTTTTCTCCAAACGTCTCTTGTCCTGATTCAGAATCCAGCATTCAGAACAGTACAATAATGTACGCCTCACAACTGAATTGTAAATTTCACCTCGCTTTCTGAGTGATATCGCTTTGCAGGTCAGCAGTGGCAACAACTCTCGAAACTTTGACCAAGGAGCAAGCGACCTCGTAACTGTAGCAAGCTCACATCCACCGCCAGGGCAAATTCCATCTCCAAGATATTTGAAACTATTAACAACTTCCACGGTGGTACCACACAATGAGACTTCAGATACAGGTTTGGCATCCATTGAGCAAGCATTTCCTGTACAACGCAGGCATCTGAAGTCAGGATTATCCACAAACCTCTTCCGTAAATCGGTACAACGCACATGAATTCAAGATGCACAACCTTCACAAAAAAAATAGAATTACGGCCAACACGTTTCTGACAGACACAAGGAGCAAAAGTGGACATAAAACGGAACCCTGATCCACACCGACTCGAACTTCAAATTCATCACTGGAGGAGTTATCAACCCTTACACGGCTCTTACCATTACAATACATTGCTTGGACAACACCAATAGTCCATTCGAGAACTAAAACTACACGCATTTTCCCACCACAAAATTTACCGAGGAATTCTATTAAACGCCTTTCCAGGTCATCAAAGGACAGGTACAGCTGTCTATTTTCAGCCAGATACTTCTCCTGTACCTGCCTCAGAATAAAAATCGCATCCGTTGTTCCTCTGCCAGGACAAAATCCAAACTGCATCTCACTGACGTTGATTGACTCGCTGATAAACTTTTCAATGATTCTTTCAATTGCGTTCAAAACATGATCTGTCAACTTAAGACCTCGATAGTTCCCTCCCATCAGAGCATCACTCTTGCCTTTACACAAACTGACTTTTGTGCTTGCTTTCCAATCCTGGGGTATCCTACCTTCCTGTACAATGGTATTAGCAAAGTCTGCAAAATACTCACAGTACACCTCTGGACAAGCCAACAACATTTCTGCCACAACACCAGATAGCCGAGGAACTTGACTAGATTTCATTTTACCATTTCTGGGAATCATATTTGCTGGGCCACTCACAGGTTCCACATTTGAAAGTGACTTAGACCAAGGGAACTCAATGTTCAGGAAATTCTCACAGTGTTGTTTCCAAGCATGCTCCTTTGGATTCACGTCAAATGCCACATTTCCATCATCATCGACAACAAACTTTTCACCCACAATGTCCTGGTTTGCCATTCTCATCTGTTTGGCCACGCGAAAGATGTTTTTGGTGCCTTCATTCACACTAGCGAAAGCAGTACCTTCGGCACACCTTTTGGCAACGCATACTTCTTTTCTCGACTGGCGTTAGGCAATCATATACTCATCCTTGTTGCCGCCATTTTCCCAAGCTTTCCACAATCTTACCTCTTCCTTCACCGCATCATCCACACTATTCCACCACCAGGTCTGTTTCCTCCAAATACCTTTCTTTGTCCAACCACAGTTCTTTTCCACTGAGTCAAGAAAAAAACTGTCTAAAACAGCCCATAAACTCTCAACATCATCACCACTCACGCTCTATAAGCAATTTTGGACATCAACACCAAACCGTTTCATGACGTCGCACCCCTGAGCTTCCAGACCATCGTTTTGGAATAAATATTCTGCTTTTAGCCACAGAAAACTTTAGCTTGCTGTCACAGTTGCTATCACAAATAAGTAGATTATGTTGTGGAACACATTCTTTATTTGGCTTGAAATCCTGTTTTCGAACAAGAATAAAAATCAATTTGATTGCAATTACCAAATGGTACACAAGTCACAAGATGACTATCACGTTTCACAAAATGTGAATTTGTTACTACCATATTGTTGGCAACAGCAAATTCAAGTAGACGCTAGCCTTCATGGTTGCGATTTCCAAATCTTTTCCCACTATGAACTCCGTCATAACCCTCAATCGCCTTTCCAATGTGGCCATTAAAATCACTACAAGTTAAAACTATTTCAACAGCGCCACATTTCGCTATTGTTGCTTGTAAATCCAGATAAAAATCATCTTTCAAACATACCCTATTCCCCCGCATATAAGCCCACCCTGTCTAAAAGCCTATGGGCTTATTCCCGGGTATAGACCCCACTAGGCCTTTATTCGTGAGACTTTTTTAATTTAGGTTTCAGGGGTAAAAAGTTGAGAGATGCATTTATTCAAACAGCTTTTTCTCATTTACAGATATCTTTAATTACATGTTCCGCTTTTTTCAGATAGGTTTCTGGTAATTTAATGACATATCTACATGGAAACTATTCCCTGTTTTATTTTGTCTCTTTCCACAGACAATGGCTCTCACTTTCCCCCTTAAGTTTAATGCACAGGAGCAATAACGCGCAACTTCCCTCTGAACATGCCCAACAATTGTTGCATTCTTTAAAATTTTAACCGCATATTTATCGTGAGGGTTGCCTGGTTCTGGGAGACATATCAATTCTTCGTTCAACGTAGGTAACCAAATGTCTTTATATACATGATGACCAGTAATAAACCTTTCAAAAGTTACACTGTATTGTAAGTTTCCCAATGCTCTTCCCATTGCTTGTATTTATTGTTTGCAAAGAATGAAGTTATGCAACTTTTTTTCTTTTGACAATATTTCTTGACGTTCGAGCGTTCGATTGGAAAAGAAAAACAATAAAGAGTTGGATCGAATTTATAATGCCCATGAGGTCTTGTTAGTTAACATGGAAACAAGAAAGAGCCATCCGTTAAGCTTCAAAAAGACAGTATTGAAAACTTTAGATGAAAATGACGGAAATATTTGAATAACATCAAAAAATTTGTGTTCATAGAAAGAGCATTCGACGATGGAAAAACCAAGTTGAGCAATAGAGAAAGCTTGTCAAACAAAGGGCTTTAAGTCTAGATCTGAAGGACGACTAAGGGTTATGAAAGCAAGATTTCCACTCCTTGAAGATGCTCTGGTGGAGTACGTCAAAGAAGAAAGAGGGAAACCTCAAACTGTAACTGGAAAAATGATTCGCAGAAAAGCAGCAACAATTTCTCAAAAGCTTTATCCTAATCCAAAAGAAATATTCAAAGCATCAAATGTTTGGTTAACGCGAATGCTAAGCAGAAACAACTCAACTTACCGTCGGGTAACAAGTGTAGGACAGAAAATACCAATAGATGCACAGGAACGAGCTGATAAATTTCTTTGTCGATATGAAAGATTGCTACCAAAATTATATGATATGATACTGAATATGGATTAAACACCGTATTACTTTGATTTACCAAGATCTACAACCTATGATGTCAGTGGCGTTGAAACTGTAAAAGTTAAAACAACTGGGAAAGAGAAGTTAAGATTTTCTGCTGTTTTAACGGCAGGGGTTCTGAGAAAAGGTGACGAGTACAAGGCTTTCAAACTTCCACAAATGATCATTTTCAAACAAGTCTTTCAAAGACCACTTGAAAGATAAGTGGTAGAAGTGGATGGATTGTGGTGAAGTGGAGTACACCAGAACAGGAAAGAGGAAAAGGGCTTCTCATAGATTGGTGGCGAATTGGGTTAAAGAGACGTGGACGTCAATCACCAAAGGCATGATAGAAAGTGTTTTTAAGCAATGTGGTTACATTGAATAGGGTGGGAACCTAGATTCCCTGCATATACGATTGAGAGAAACGATAACAAATCTTGCTGTCACGCTGACCCTCGTTCTAGAAGTACATGAAATGATCTTAAAAGAAAACAATCAGAACTTGCCCATGCAGAAACAGAGGGAGCTGACAAGGGTGTGGTGAAGTTGAGACATTTTACGTAATTGGCCTAATCCAGACAATTTCATCAAGGCCAATATTTAGATTTTAGTCACGCTGCGAGGTCAGCTTTGTCGTGTGGATACTTCGGTACATTTATTACGTTTGAATAATGAATCTGGGTTCGTATCCCATCCCTTAATGAGTAAGTGAATGGCTGATTAAGGTTGTTCAGGCAATGTACAGAAATGCTAAAAGTCGGGTAAGGGTCAACAGTTCCTATACTGAGAGTTTTGGTGTGGGTGTTGGAGTTCATCAGGGATCTGTAATAAGTCCACTGCTTTTTATTTGTGTTTTGGAAGCACTGTCAAGAGAGTTTCGAAAGGGTTGCCCAGAGGAATTGCTATATGCAGATGACCTGGTTCTCTCCTGTGAGACATTGGATGGTCTACTTGCTAAGTTAGAGACTTGGAAGAAGGGTTTGGAAGGTAAAGGTTTGAGAGTGAACATGGG
>RDPX01000205.1:109415-126793 GCA_003991215.1 Morbakka virulenta
GAGTGAGAGAGAAGGAAGGTGGAGAGAGAAAAGGTGGAGAGAGAAAAGGTGCAGAGAGAGAAGGTGCAGAGAGAGAAGGTGCAGAGAGATAAGGTGGGGAAAGAGAAGGTGGGGAGAGAGAAGGTGGGGAGAGAAAAGGGGAAAAGAAAAAGAGAGGAGGGAAAGAGAAGGCACAAAGAGAGGGCAGAATGTGAAGGCAGAAAGAGAGGATAGAAAGAGAGGACTCAAAGAGGGCAGAAGGGGGGAAAGAAAGGGAGGGCGAAACGGAGAAAGAAAGGGAAGGGAGAAAAGTGGGAGTGGAAGAAGGAGAGGGACGAAAGTGCGAAAAGGAGAGGGGAGAAAGTGGGAGGAGGAGAGCGGAGGCAGTGGAAAGAGAGGGGTGGGGAGACAGTGGCAGAAAGAGGGTGGAAGAGGGTGGAAGAGGAAGAAGAGTTTGTTTTCTGCTGTTCTTCTTCTTTTGTTTTTAATTTTTAGCTCCTCCCCTTACCAGATTTCGCCATGGAGAACCTTTCCTCTTCACAGGGCATGATCCATTTATTGATTCTGTTTCTCACAATTAAAAACTCCAAGGTAGCAGCTCATGACAACTGGTAAGCTTTATTTTCTTTTTTATTGCATCACTGTTATTTTCGATACCATCGTAATCATCGCCAACATCCCATCAACATCAACACGTTATGGGGTTTTTTTTGTCTAAACTAATCCCATGCCATGTCGTTAATGAAAAAACTGCTTGTAACACAATCAAGAAATGTTCAGATCTCAGTTCTCCATTTTCCATGTCTAAGTGAATTTTTTACCAACAGAATTCTGTTGTCCTTTTGCTTTTCTCTTTGTAATTTCAATCACTTCATGCGTGCTTTCCTTGTTTATCACTCGGAAATGAGCTGATGCCACTATGACGTCAAAACATTTACTTATTCCATCAGATTCAAGGTTTTCCTTAGCAATGTAAAACTCAGTGTATAGAAAAGTTAAATTATTATTCTTGTAATGATTATGTTCATATTCGCGAAAAAAGTGCAGTGCAGTGGATGATTGCATAGATATGGCAGGTTTTAATGCCATTTGCTGTGATGTCTTTCGCTATTACACCACCACCTTATCCTTATTACCATGACAATTCTGCAATATTTTTCGATTAATAAGATTAAAACAAAATGATTTGCAGAGAAAAAGATTTTGCTCCAAATTTACTTGTGCTTATGTCTGCCCTTCCGAGTGCCAAGAGCTGAGCAATTCATAAGCAACTCCGGGAGCTAAAATCTTAAAAATTATGCAGCTGTACAGGGTTGATATTGACTAAAGTTGCTCATTAAAAATTGTTTACTGCAAGATCATGTTATCAGAGTTATTATAAACATTTCAACGGCGAATATGATAAATATAAAAAAACACTTTTTCCTCGTGCATTGCCTCTGTTATTAGGGATCACCACGGCGAATCTCATCTTTCATAACATACGACCATGCTAATCTCCTCTGTCAAATTTAATTTTGCTGTACCCTTCCTGGTGTTATCAAGCCATCTTATTGTCGATAGTCCCCTCCCTCTTGGTCCTATCGGCGTCATTTTCATGATTTTCTTTCCCGTTATTTCGTAATTTTTTCTCTTAACGTGTCAAAACCAACTCAATTTGGACTTGAGTAATTTGGGTATATTTACTGTCTCTATCCCAAGATTTGCCTTAATTTTTCAATATTTATCATGCCCCTTTTTGTCACCTTCAAGGACCAGTGCAGCCAATTTATCTCAGACACATCCATTTTCTTTCCAATCTAGTCTACAGCAGTGTTGCTCTTACTTTTTATTGGATTAGCTCTGAAATTTACTGGTACTTGCTTGTAGCAGAATATTTTCTTAACCTTTCCCCAGCTATTTCAATAGGCCTGTTTTCTTTAAGACTGCAGCATGCGTTTTATAAAACAAAGTAGTTTTTGCTTTACCATATATAATTTCCGTGAAACCTGGGACTTTCACAGCTACCGAAATTTTATGTCCCCAAAATTTAATACCTCTTAGGCATCATGTGTGAGATTTATTATATCAAAGAACATTAAAAAACTGCGCTTTAATGAAAATGCCTTGTTGCTGTAGTTGGCTCAGCTCATGACTTCCTTTCGACAAAATCTGTCACAAAAAAAAACGTGAAGGCCCCCGCCCCTTGTCTCGCACTTCTAAAATTTATAGAGTTCGTACAAATAACTAACGTCTGTACTCTTTAATGTCTACAATAGATGTTTCGGAACAGCGTATTATTTTTCCAAGAAACACTTCAAGGGGTTGCATGATACTTGAGAGCTGAAACCTACTTCGCTCAAGAAAACAACAGATACGTGCAAACAAAGAAATGGACGGAGGTAAGTATTTCAGACAGCATAATCTTTTCAATTATTTAGATATCAGGAGTCCAAAAGAAAAAAACATTGCCTCTTCACTCACAAATAGTCGCTGCAGCTGGCCACAACAAGAAAAGTTATTTGACAAAACACGCTACTGAGTATGCAGCTGCGAACCAGTTTTCTAAACTCAGCTAAATAAACAAAGTACATCCCAGCACTGTAATTATCGACCCTGCGGGTAACTATTAGTATCTCGCAGCACATTATTAACGGCAAAGAATACATGCTGTTGACAAAGAAGCAAACAAAAGCTCACAAACAGCAAAATTTTAAATCCCATGTCTGAATTTCACTAGCTGTCATTAAAACTCGGTGAATTTGTTTTTATTGCTGATTGTGACTGGTATCACCCGGATTCGGCATATTAACAATAATGGTTTACAAAAGCCACGTGTATTTACAGAGCCTGAATACTTGAAGATTTTTTTTAATGTTTCCATTTGATTTTTCTTTTTGTCTTTACGTCTTCTTAGTTCTGGACTCTTTATATTCAAATATCCAAGGCTTATATCAAATCTTGCAGTTGCAGTCACGCGAAAAGTGAAACCAGTATCATAATTATCATAATAATAGTAATCATTGTTAGCATCATCATCAGTTTCATTTAAACATCAGGTTTATTAACTAGCATAGATTTATGGGATTAGAAAATGACATCCTTTCTCTATAAATGCTCCCAAACAAACCACTTTCAAAATCCTGATGCCATAAGGCCATTCTCAATTACTATAACCTAAGTTTTCCGGCGTTAATTGTTCTCTTTCATGACAATCTCTTCACTGAACATCAATAGCAACGACATCTGGAACCAAACACGTTTTATATTAAAAATGTCCAGCCCAGCTTGTGCCGTCGTATGTGGTCCCTGGTACGCAATAGCCGAAGATGATCTTTTAACTCTCCTGAAGATTTTCCACTTATTAGTATAATGTTGCACATCCAAAATATATCATTTTCTCGTCAAGTTCTTACCTATTCAGTCCTTTTATATCATTTTTCAAGTTTCGCTACTTTACAATATAACAAACACTTTTAACATTGGCTGATGAACTTTGCCCTTGTTTGAGAAGAAAACCCTCCTTATGAAATCTGACAAATCTCAATTTTGCTGCCGCTGTTTAATTCTAGTCACGTTAACTTCCTGTTTCTCTTTCAGTGCAAAACGTTACCCGACTAGCAGAATTTAAACAACCACTTCAATCCATGCTTCTTGTGATGCAATCTGCTTGCATTTTTTACAGTAAGTTTCCTGGAATTTTTTGTCTCGTTAATCCAGAAAAATGCTTATTATCAGGGTTCAAAAAAGAAATTACTCTTTCCATTTTATCGCCAATATCAAAGTCGATGACATCAAATTGGTCTTCATGAGGTCAATGGAAGACATATTTGTCATGTTTTTTGTGATCGTTATTATCGTTCCTATCTTACCATGATTGTTACAAATCATTCGGGTTTTATAAGCTTTTCCATAAAAATTTCTAATGCGTACAGACTTTGACAATGGTACAATGCAGATACCTGAAGTTCCATTTTTTCCACAGGGAAACATGCCACAGGATGCATCAAAGAAAAATGAGACGCCTTTGTGCAACCAAAAAGAAACACCGGACACTTCGCGGTAAAAATATCGCGTGTCATACGGACAAAGATGCGTTTGTTCAAGTATGATTCCTGGTAGGGGACAAGTGCTTCATAACGCACTAAGAAAACGCACTAAAATCACCTAGTGTAATAGAGGTACTTTTGCACTTGCACGCTGTTACACGCACTTATTCGTCAAGAAAGACGAGTCGCCAAATTTAATCTCAATCAACAAGTGCAAAATATGTTTATAGCATACTGGCGATCATCTATTCAAATGATAAACAAATTCCTATTTTTCTCCTAATATTCTTTTTCTAATTTCTGATGAGAGATTAAAAAATAAATTGTCCTGAAATTATGCAAATTATTTTTCAGCGTGATCTACATGTTCTATTTCAACTAAACTATTCGTTTCCTTATTAATATCATAAGAATTCTGGGTGTATCCATTCTTTGCTTCCTTTGCAGTAAATAAAATTGGGGCACCTAATTGGGACTTCCTGAAGAATTTTCATAAAGTACGTTGCATTTAAGTTTTGTGTTTTCGGGAAGTTGTCGAAATCTTTCACGTTTTGTGTAATACACCTTAGGCGAGTAAGTTCAAGAAGAATAAGAAAGAACTGAGACGTTGAAGTCCAAAGATCCCGATGAAGTGATCGTATCTTTTTTGTTTGTGTTCTCGCGATGACTCGGAAGTTACAGCGAAATTAAAATTGAAATCATGTCTCCATAATAATAAGAAGAAGAATGGTAATAATGATAATCATACTTTATTATCATAAAGTAGTAGTAGTAGTAGTAGTAGTAGTAGTAGTAGTAGTAGTAGTAGTAGTAGTATCTCTCTGTAACACACTGATTTCAAATGTTGATTTTTAAAAAAATTGATCATTGGCTTCATGGTCTTAAATTCTGGTAACAAGCTTTCTTAAATCTCAAGCACTTGCAGGAGGATATTCATAATCCATCGACATTACTCCCTTCCTTGTTCTTCAATCCATCTCTTAATGTTCGGCTTTTTTCCAGTTGAGGAAAGCAGCCCAATTTCTCAATACAGGAATAGCCCACATATTAATACCATGGATGACATTTTCCCCATTCAACCAGTACCTTTCTCACCCTTCTCTTTCCCTATTATCTCTTGTACCTGCACATCATTTTCCCGNAGTAGTAGTAGTAGTAGTAGTAGTAGTATCTCTCTGTAACACACTGATTTCAAATGTTGATTTTTAAAAAAATTGATCATTGGCTTCATGGTCTTAAATTCTGGTAACAAGCTTTCTTAAATCTCAAGCACTTGCAGGAGGATATTCATAATCCATCGACATTACTCCCTTCCTTGTTCTTCAATCCATCTCTTAATGTTCGGCTTTTTTCCAGTTGAGGAAAGCAGCCCAATTTCTCAATACAGGAATAGCCCACATATTAATACCATGGATGACATTTTCCCCATTCAACCAGTACCTTTCTCACCCTTCTCTTTCCCTATTATCTCTTGTACCTGCACATCATTTTCCCGGAATACACCTACATACTTGTATCCTTTGCCTTCTTTTATAACTGTTATCATCTGGCATTTTGATTCCACCTGATTTGATCCTTTTCCCTCTCTTTATTACCAACTTTTCGATCCCAAATTCCATGCCAATGTTCTTGCTTAACAACCTGAATGTCTGTACAAGTGAATCAAGTTCCTTTTCGCTTATAGGTAGGGAATGAGTGTTATAACAAATAAAAGGCGTGATAAGCCATCTCCTTTAAATATAGCTCTTTTAACCTTAACTTCTCCACGTGATTCTATACCACATCTACACATACTGAATCCTCCAATCTGTCATTGTCTTTTCGTGGAACTGCATTAAAGTATTGTTTATTCCTAGGACACGAAAGCAATCCAAAATCCAGGAGTGCGACATCAAGACAAATCCCTTCCTAGAGTCAACCCATCCCGTTGCTAACTCCCTTTTCCTTATTCTAACCTCTCTGAATATCATCCTGTCTATGTAGAGCTCATTTGCTGTTCCTCTCCTCTTCTTTTTGAATCCCTTTTGTTCCTCAGACAGAAGCTGGCTCTTTTATGAAAATGAGTAAATTTCATCAGTTTCATGCTGTTAGTAAGTTCCAACAAAGCGGTAAACAAGTGGTGAAGCAGTAGTTACTTGCATTTTCCCCTTTTAGACTTCTCTTTCTGCAACAGAACAGTTCGACCCTTTCTCGTCAACGCTGGTGTCTGTCCCTCGAAGCATGCAATAAAATATTTCTCTAAACATTTATGCACTGTTGTAAGTTTCTTTAGGCAGAAACCTTGTAAACCATCTGGCCCAGGCGCCTTCTAGTTTATTACTATTTTAAAAGTCTGCTTTATTTTCTCTTCCGTGGTATTCACTTCTGCTTGTCTTGGTCCAGCATTCATCTTCGTTTTAAAGTCTTCTAACCATCTTGCATCCTTAATGTGTTCGACCTCTGTACTTCAAACGTCTGACTAGAACTGCCTTGCTTCATCTGCATGCGGCACTTCACTTTAACCCAGCTCTCCTTCACCCTTAGTTGCTTACAGGATCAACCTTCGTTGTTCTTGAATGGTCTACTCTGTTGGTATTCCTTGGTTCTTTGGTTATATTTTATAATCTTTTCGTTTTTGGCTTTGATCCTTTGTCCCACCTCCTCCTTCACAAATGTGTTTTTCTCAGAATAGGGGGCAACTTGGACTTACAGTAAGGGAAAAAAAGATGTCCAAACATCCTCATTCCCACTGTTTTATCAAACTGGATATGTGGGAGTACAGAAAACACAATGAGCAGTGCAACTTTCGCACCTCCATGACTTTATTTCACAATGAAATAAACTTAATCGGAAACTGAATGTCAACTCCATTACAGTAATTTATTTTTCACAAACTATCAAAATTCAAACAGAAATGTTACAATTACATGAATATTTCATTTTCAGAATGAATCTTATTAAGGTTTATTACACAAAATGATTAATAGTTTTGACCTGAATTGAGGCCCACGCTTTTTTCAAGCTTAATATTAATATAGTGGCAGTGCAAATAAAATGTCCCTAAAATGCCTTATTCAGAATTCATGTCTTGTTATTTTATTTCATTCCTATAGAAAATACATGCTTTCTAAGTAAAAACTGCCCTGGAATGCCTGGAAATGAAATTTGGGAACAGTTATCAACTCCGTCACAGCAAAAATGTAACGGAGTTGATCGTAACGGAGTTGATGATTTTTTATTATTGCCCACCTAGTGAACACGTCGCACGTGACAGACTTTAAACTTATACATCATTTTTTATCTCTTTATGGCGCCTGTCTTCTATCATAGGCATTTTTAAGTTTCATTTATCTCGCAGATGGCGTAACAGAGGTGATAGATGATTAAAGCTACTTTCGGATATTTTAAAATTTTCTTCACAGAAAATATGAAAATCAGGTTTCAATTCCATGCCTCCATGTTGAATTTCCCTCCTTGCAACAAGTGCTGTGATTGGCTACTGTGTTTAATTTAATTGGTTGAGTACAGATGGCAACTGTGAGCTATTGTAACGGAGTTGACGGGAATTCAGGACATGCCGTTCCCAGTCCCCAGTATGACATGTAATTGATACGGATGCATGAAACGTATATGGGATGAAGGTTAGATAGGGCTGCCCGCTACAAACACCCAAAATTGGCCCCAGATGCACTGCAAGTGCGAAAATAATGTTTTTACAGAATATCCATATTTAGGACAGATGGTTTTTGAACCCCATTCAATTAAAATAGGAAAAGATACCCTGTCAGTTTGGTTCTGGACCAATTGAAGTGTCTGGAATGTAAAAAGCAGATTAACATCCAAGTTGATGGGACTAGACCAAAATAATATGTAAACTACATAATCCAAAGTCCTCGGACACTGTTTTGACCCCTACTTTGAGAATTGCACAAATTGCAATCCTTTCTGCTTGAACCTGTACTTTCCTTGCAATGCATCTGAATCTTTCTTCATAACTGCTTTCTTGTCAGTTATGGCATTCGGTCGACCTAGATGTCTCTCCAAATCTTTAAATCTACACTTCTAGTCAACGTTTACACCATGGTTCTTTTCTCTTCTCTTAGTTTTTGCTTTTCATTCCAAGCATTTATCACCATTATCACCATTATCACCATTACGGTTCCACAAAATATCATTAGTCTCTGTAATGTTGTTCACCTTAATCTTGTCCAAATACATAGTCCATCTCCAAGTGATGGTAATTGTTTTCTTTCCTTCTTACATATTTCATTTAATTGTTTAATCAAATTCTTTTCTTCATCTTTTACTTCCTCAACAAGTGAGAAATAACCATTATCTTCGATCAATCGTTTTTTCTCTTCAAACTCCAGATTTAATAAGCACTGCTTCTTTGTGATTTGATTCTTCTTATCTACTAACCTTTGTTCAATAACTGGAAACATATCTTAAGTCAACGACCCATTATGCATTGTTTTCCTGTAACCATTACAGCTTGGCTCATTGCTATAATTAATAACACCTGTAACAATCCAGTTTTCATCCTGTGACCACTTTCTCCTGATCCTTCAAGCAGTAATTTGATGACGACCGGGTTCATGCTGCTGGGCCACAAAACAACTGCCGGGCGATAGACTTTCCCCAGTGGTTCCAGTGTCATTCGCGCTGTTGTATGCTATACTTTGATAAAACATAATGCACTACTTTGCGGTTAGTAAGTTTTAGGTTACATTACCACAGGTAATTTTTATTGCGATACCATAACTAGGGAGGTTGCCGGCCAGCGTTGAGTTCCCCTGTCCACGAGACAGACCAAACCTCGTTTTTAACATGACGAATCGCTTTTAATAACAACTTAAAAATATACTTGGCGCAAACAAAAGTTCTGGTACTCTCTTTATAAGTGTGCATGGGCAACAAGATTCTGTGTATGAAGACCAAACCTGTATACGGAACGACAAAGTACAACTATTCTACTAACAAGTGTTTTTAATATAATACTTCAACCGTTAAAAGTCCCTATCAGAAAAAAGCCCTCAAAAACTCTAAAGAAAATCTAACCATTAGATCATCAAGGTCGTATCGTCTGTTTTTTTAAAAAGTCAAATGGTTATGTTTAGATTACTCTTTTAAACTCTTAACTCCCTTTCCTAAATTTTCCTTGAGAACAACTGTCTCTTGCCCTTTTCATTAACTCCTCTTTTGAAAAAATGAAGGATTGAAAAACTGCCTTAAAACACCCAATCGTATTAAATTAAAGACGATAATCTTCTTTCCATTAATTCCACGTCATGCAAGGCTACTTAAAAATTTATAGCCTTAATAAAATTACCAGTTTTACCTGATTTTACTGACCTCATTTGTTCACTAATGTTTATGTCAATCAAACAAAACTTCTCATGCAATACAGTCAGACCAGCAAAGATACAAAGAATTATTTCACACCAGTGGTTTTCAGGTTCACACAATTTTTTTTTGATTCCACACAATGGTTGACATAATTCAAACTGATTTCCCGTTGAGTTTGGCAAAAACAGAGCACTGGTCCTTGTCCACTCTGCTGTTTCATGGGTGCGGTTGGGTGGTTCTCCAGTTGTTTAAAAATTTATTTCTTTTTTTTTTCAACTGCTTCCCTGCCCTATTTGGAAGTTAGTTCAATTCCTGCTGCATATGACCAGGCAAAAATATTATGGGGTTCTAGTCCCAATTTATCAACAACTGTTCATAACCAAACGCAAGTTGGCAAAGTCCGAAACAATGGGTTAATCAATAATAATTACAGTATGAAAGAATGCACGTCACTGACTTTCTAAAATAGCACATAGCTTTTCAGAAACAGTTTGAAGTGCAAATATTGCACAATGTCCTTTAAGTTCAAGTACCAGCAGAGGAAGACTAAAAAGAAACCTATCAAGAAAGGGGGAAACAACAAGAACAAAAACAGCAGACTAGTTCACACGTTCACACTCAATGACAATATCATGCACATCTTCATGATATAAGTATCCAAAAGTGACAAACGTCAGTAAAAACAAAGATAATATCAAAAGACAAGGAGTCACCTAAAAGCTAAGTACCAACCACCATCCAATGAACATATTGGTATGCTTTATAAGCAGATTAAAGAGGTCACTCAGGTAAACATATTGGGCAAAGTGTACCAACAAAAATGGTACCAAAAAAACGCATGCTCTGTTCTATACCAGAACAGATCCTTCACTGATAAACAGCCTAGTTTCTAATACATTCTTCACCAGTATCAATTGTTGGCTTTTGCTTAATTAATCAAATATTAACTTGACAGATCTAGTGTTGTATAAGATTTTGAAAAACAACCTAAACCCAAACTAAACTAAAGTCTGAGTGGCATGAAAAAAGAATGTGTGGGCAGTTCTATCGTGAAATGCCTGAAGAAGTAGATAGAGAATTGTCTTGAAAATGGATTGCCCAACGTGACTTGAAAGTACAAACAGAAGCAATGATATTTGCGGTACAAGAGCAGGCACTAAGAACAAATTTTATTAAACATAAAATCAACAAAACAACAGAAAATCTGATGTGCAGAATGTGTGGTGAAAAGGGTGAAACTGTACAGCATATAATTTGTGAGTGAAAAAAGCTTGCTCAACTCGATTACAAGAGGAGACATGATAACCTTGCTAAACTAATCCATTGGAAATTATGTGAGAAATATGGTCTTGAAAGGAAAAAGAAGTGGTATGAGCACTACCTTGTGGGAGTAGTTGAAAATAATAATACGAAATTGGTTTGGAGTGTTAACATAAAGTGTGATAATGTTATTGAGGCCAGAAGACCTGATCTAATTGTGGTTAATAAGAAAAGCAAATCTTGTATCATTATTGATGTTGCTGTACCAGGAGATTGTAGGGTACATGATAAGGAACAGGAAAAGATAGAAAAATATCAAAGCCTAAAAATTGAATTAAAAAGGCTTTGGTCACTGAAGAATGCTTGTGTTGTACCAATTGTTGTTGGGGCTTTAGGGTGTGTAAGCAAAAATTTCAAGAGATGGACTGACGTGATACATATTGAGTTAGACATTGGTATAATACAAAAGACAGCCTTATCAGGAACAGCTAGGATTCTTAGAAAAGTTTTTCAAATGTAAGGAGAAAGAAACCTCTTGGCCTTTGGCTGCTAGTTGTGGCTAGCCCAAGAGGAATAAAGTGGCATTAAGAACAGCCTGTGCAAATGCTATAAACTAAGATAATAATATATATATATATATATATATATATAAAAAAATAATAATAATAATAATAATAATGTGAGGGTAAATGAAAAAGAAAGAGAAAAGATCGAAAAGTACAGAATGTTGAAGGATGAAATAGCAAGATTATGGAAGATGAAACAAGTTACTGTGATCCCAATTGTGGTAGGAGCGTTGGGTGCTGTCAGTAAAAACTTTGAAAAATTTGTAAGAGATATAGGGATCTACAAGAAAATTGAACACGCACAGAAAACAGCTTTGTTAGGAACAGCGCGGATATTAAGACTTGTACTTGACTGCTAAATCCAAAGGAGAAGGAATGTGTGGTTGCCCATACAACTTGTTGTTGTACGTGATCACATATAAAATAACCGAGAAGAAAGATCAATCTCGAGATCTTGAATTCATAATAATAATAANAAAGTATCAAGAACTGAAAAGAGAAATTGCAAGGTTATGGCGCCTTCGAAAAGTAAGTGTCATCCCAGTTGTAGTTGGTGCATTGGGATGTGTCACAAAAGAAGCAGAGCAGTACATAGAAAAAATCGGGATCAAGATCAGGACTGAAGCGATACAGAAAACGGTGCTGTTGGGAACTGCAAGAACATTGAGAAAGGTTCTCGAAACCTGAGGCTAGTTGTTCTAGCTTGCTTTCGGGACGAACTTACCAGGAACGTTTACCTGTGATAACAAGAAAATAATAATAATAATAATAGCCCTTATCGGGCTGGGAGTCGGATGGGTTTGCTAGGGTTTCTACCCCTGAGTCCTTTGTGGGCTCATATTGCTCCACCACTCAATAATACAGTAGATATTGGATCTGGAGCATGAAGTGATTAAAACAATTGATTGAAGATGTATCATATGGACTGGTAGGAGGTAGAATTGGCCATGAGAGTAGAAGTAAAGACATTGTTCAACAAATGCCAGATTATAATTTTTTCTGTCCCATATCATACCAGGGTTGAAAAAAAAAGACAAAAGAAATTTATGTTCCAACACTTAGCAAGAGACCTTGTAAACCTGTGGAACAAGTTAAATTAACCCCACTTGTAACTGGTGAGGCAGGGGGGGGGGGTATATCAAAACCACTGCCAAAATGACTGAAAGAGATTGGGATGCCAGGATGTGTTCCTACACCCTAGATTTGATGAAATATGTCATTAGCAAAGCTCAAAAACAATAGTGCACTAACAAACTTTTCTAAAGAACTTCATTTAAAATCAGTGTACAACAAAGATGATAACAATAAAAAATAATAACTATCATAATATAATATTGAGTAGCAACAATAACAATAATAATAATAATAATAATAATAATAATTGAAATGTTTGAGTGTGGCAGAAAAGCAGAATGTCAGCAACTAATGCAGAGACATAATTTTAACTTATTCTTTACCCTGCAGGGTAAATCCCTATTTAACTGAACTTTTACAAGTAATCTCAGGTTTTATGTAAATTTGAATTCCTAAACATTTCACAATTTATGACCTTAATAAAAGAATATTACAACAAGGCAAATGAGCAGCTTGGATTACAATGTGATGTGATGTCAATTGTAAACAAACCACATAGAACTAATAATATTATGCCCTTTGGTACACATTACCACATGAGGTTTTTGTGGGTATTACTGTTGTTTTTAATCATCAAATAGGGCAATAACAAATATCCAGTGCAAATACAATGCTCCAATACCAGACTTTATACTAGTGCTAGGATATCCTTTATCTTGTAAGTTATCAGGCTAGGAGTGGAGAATGCTGTACTCAGTTACTGTCATACAACAACAACCCCTGGAGCAATGTGCCTTTCCTCACTGGTTCTGGGGTGGCACTTGCAAAGGTGAAGTGATGTTGCCATTTTATCTCTCTTGTGTGAGATAAAATAGTTAACCAAACTCGACCCCTATAGTCACTGATGACTATAAGAAGCAGATATGACTTTGCATGCTTCCTTTTGCTAGGGAATTCTTTTGACTGGCACCTAAATTTGCAGTCTCTCCCCATTCATTCTAAAGCAAATACTTTAATAATGACTTCCTGTCCTACATGTATCATTGGAAATTAGCTTTTTGGGAGGTCTCCTTAATTTTCTGCTTCATCTTGCCTTTGGCTTTAAAAGGTGACTCACATAAAGCAAATGAACTTGTTAGTTTATGGAGGCACAGTATGGAAGGTTTGTTTTACATGTTTTCAGTTTCAAGCAATTACTTGTGATGTTGATAAAGGATAATTTTGTCAGGAACCATTCCAGTAAAAAAAGTCTATTTTCAGTCAAGAAAAAACATTGTAATTTTTAAGTGTGTAGAAAAATTTAAATCTCTCATAAGAAATAATATTACAAGATTGGTTTCAAAAATATTACTTAATTATTATAAGATGACAAGACCATGTGTCTTTGCAGCATCTTGAGTTGCATTCTGCAAACTTGAAAACATGCAGGTCTTGAATGAAAAACAATATTCATTTACTGATATGATGTACCTCTTGAGACATTGTTAAATAAACAAATAAATAAATAATTAAAATATTAGTTCTGAACCATCTTTGAGAAGGACACAAAATGCTGTAATATGTATAAGATTAACAAAACATGTAAACAGTAGCCTAAAATTTTAATTCACTAACTTTAATTTTAATTAACTAGCTAAAAAAAAATTTAAAAATTAAGTTGACTGCACTTTAGAATGGCAACTCTGTAAAAATTGAAATGTAATGGTTGAGCTTAAAAAATTTGGTGATTATCCCAACACTAAAATAAATGGCAATCCCTTTGACTGCTCTGAATAATGATATTTCAAACTGAATCAACTGCTTCAAAATGTGAATCAAGAGCAAGATTAAATGAAAGTTTAAAATTTATCCAAATTCACCCATCAAGATTTTTGCATGTCCAACATATTTTATAAACAAAAGTTAAGATGTGCAATACTGGTTCTAATTTCAAGGCAACGTTTACACAATAACAAGGGAATGTTAAGTCATCCAAAGGCATCAAAAAACTCAGCAAGACCTTGACAAAATAGCTGAGAAAAAAATACCTGTAAATACCCAATCTGGTTGTAATAGCTGACACATTAAACAACTAAAGCACAAGTACTCTTGATGGTCTACATCTATTAGGAGTAAAATACCAGTACCACAAAGACTCTGTGGTTTCAGATAACTCACGTAGAGTTTGTTGGTCAATGCTGAAGGTCTCCCTAGTTCTACAATGAATGCAAAAACTACACATCCTTAAAAATAAGTAATTTCAAAGTTTCATTCAAGTCACTGTTGAATATGCAAACATAATTTTCAGTTTTATTTTTTATAACTAGAGCTGTTGTGTAAAACGGTATGGTTGGATTTGTTTAGTTTTTAGAAAACATCTTGAAAATTTAACTAGCAGGTAGTGCTCATAAGTTCTGTGATTCCTGAGTATTGGGTTGTTTAACCTTAATCACACCTATGTTGTTATAATTTGTCATTTCAAGTATGATTTTTTGAGTTTTATACCATCAAAAAGTATCACTTTAATAGCTCACACTGAATTAACATAAAAAGGAGTCTCCTCACTCAAATAAGAATAATAAAAATAAAAAAGATGGGTAGACTACACCCTAAAATCATGAAAGCTCCTACTGCTTATAAATTTGAGACCACATAAGATAAAGAAATGAACAAATTTTAATCAATTTCTGTTCTCAATAAATTAATTAGATGATAGAGCAATCTGCTTAATACTTGATGACAGGTTACAACCCAAATAAAATTTCACAGTCTGTTTGGTACCAATTCATGATAATCAATTAACATTGCTTACTTAGGCAAGGTAATAAATGCTACTCTCACATTTTGCAAGTGTCACCAGATGTATTGATATTTTTTTTGACTTATTGCATTAACCAGTTCTGACAATGGTTCATTGGACCAGCAAAAAGCACAATGTGTGGCCAAATTTAAGTATTCATAACTTCCTCATAGGAAGTAATGTATGGCATTCTGTGTCAATTAAAAATAATATAAATTATAGTAATAGCAATAGCCACAGTAAAAATAATAATAATAATAATAATAATAATAATAATAAGAAGAAGAAGAAGAAGAATAGGGAGGATACTGCGAAAAGTCTTGTCTCTTTAGAGAAACAGGAGAAGGAACTTTGAGACCCCTGGTGACTTGTTGTTACCCGCTCTCAAAGTTAAAAGAACAAAAGAACTTTCCAGACAAACATGTCTGAGATTTACATTAATAATAATAATAATAAACATATTGAAAAAAAACAAAGCCTGGGTATGAAGTTGAGAACAATCACTTACTTTGCATGCTGACCTTAAATTGTATGAAGCAAGCAAAAAGGAATTTGATTCACTTATACAGGGATTCAGGTTGTTAAGCAAGGGCACTGGCATGGAATTTGGGATTGAAAAGTTGCTAATGAAGAGAGGGAAAAGAATCAAATCAAAGGGAATCAAAATACCAAATGATAAGTTATAAAAGTAGACATGATTCAAGTGTGTAGGTGTATTCCAGGTAAATGAAGTGGTTGTGCCTGAGAGAAAGAGATATGAAGAAAGAAACTGAGTCCCTGATTATTGCAGCACAAGAAAAGGCAGTGAGAAAAAAATTAGTGACAGCAAAAACTGATGACTCAACAATATAGTAAATGTAGGATGTGTGGTAAAGCAGATAAAAGCATCAATCACATCTTAAGTGAATGTACTAAAATTGCACAAAAGGAGTATAAATATGCAGGCATGATTGGGTATAAAAAAATTACATTGGGAAGTATGCAGGAAATACAGTCTTGCAACGAAAGACAAAATGTATGAATATAAAGAGAAAGTTGTTTCCAAAGACTAAGCGCATAAAATCTTATGGGAGCTTTAAATACAAACAGATCATCTTATGAAGGCAAGAAGACCTGGTATGATTGTATTGGACAAGAAAAGCAACAAATGTCAGATTATAGACTTCATTGTTCAATACAATACCAGGGTTGATGAAAAAGGAAGGGAAAAAATATTTAAACACCAAGCCTTTGCAAGGAAACGAAAAATGTATGTGGCCAAAAAAGTGAAAATAATCCCAGTTATAATTGATGTGCTACCAGAATTGTAGAATTGAAAAAGACTGTGTTGCTACACTCTCCCAGAATCCTCCTACAAGTGCTTGAGATTTAAGGAAGCTTGTTACCAGAATTCAAGACCATGAATCAAATGATCCAATTCAAAAAAAGCAACATTTGAAATCAGTGTGTAACAGAGAGATAATAATATTACTAATAAAAATTACTGATAATAGAAAATGCAACAACTATGCAGAACAAGAAACATGACAATGATGACTATATTATTACTGCTTTACATTATTGTTTATGAAGAGATCATCAATAATAATAACAATAATGATAATCATTATTGTACATTGTTTATACATGTTTACTATTTTGGTATCTATATTACCTTACCATTGGGGCCTTCAGAACACACCAGCAAGTGTGGAAAACAAATTAAATATTCATTTTGGTGAGGACAAAACCAAATCCATTCTTTTCAGACGAAAAAAATCCAAAAATATTAAAAGTCTTAGCATTAGGAGGGGTGATGTAGAAATTAAACAACACTCAGAAGTCACATACCTTGGATGTGTTCTAGATGAAAATCTTTCTGGGGAATCAATGGGAACTAAAATACTTGGAAAAATAAATAATAGGCTGAAATTTCTGTATAGAAAACAAAACTTTCTAGATAACTTCCTTCGCAGATTGCTCCTCAATGCCCTCATTCAGCCACTTTTTGATTATGCATGCTCCTCATGGTACCCCATGTTGAATAAGAGACTGATAAAAAAATACAGTCTGCACAAAACAAATGCATTCGCTTTTATCTGAATTTAAAAAACACAGCCCATGTTGGTGTTACTGAATTTAAAGAGATAAATTGGCTCCCCCCAAAGCACAGAGTAAATCAAAATATTAGTGCAAAGATATTAAAATTTTTAAAGGAACTGCTCCAGTTTATTATGATAAAATATTCCACCCAGTCAACCAGAGTTGTGTTACACGAAGGTCAAAGTTTAAATTACATATCCCATCTCGTAAAAGCAACACAGGGCAAAAATGCCTATCTTACCTAGGGCCAAAAATATGGAATAACCTATCATCTGAATTAAAATC
>RDPX01000205.1:132970-214846 GCA_003991215.1 Morbakka virulenta
ATATATATATATATATATATATATATATATATATATAATATGTATGTTCAATATGTCAACCAAAAAGGAAAAGTGCAATCTCAAAATAAGAGGAAATATTACTACCCAACGACAATGCTAAAAATGCATCATTTCTTAAATAATTAACATTTACAAGAATGATGCAATTTTAGCAGCAAATTACCAAACACTGTTAGATTACAACAGAAATGAAGAGGTCGAGTGACTCGAGGTGGGAAGAGACTGTTATCGTTGAAATTTCTGAAAGATCATCAATCCAGGAGTGAAACGCAATTCATGTGAACCATGTGCTCTCTTACTTGATAGTTTCTGATTTAAAATAATTAACAAACCACGGTTTGAGATTATTAATTCCCTGACAATCCTCCTGTCTGGATTAAAGATGGAGCTGTTGGTTTTCAGAAATCACACCGTTGTTATTAATTCTTCTTGTATCAAAATTCAATAAATAGCCCTCAGCATTTGAATATTTCTTAATATGAGTCGAGTATTATTCATACTTTATTTAAGATACAAAAGTAGAAAGGAATTAACTTCCTTCACCGATGACCCCGACAAAGCCGAAGGCCCACTCGCCTTCTTATGAAGATGAAGAATGATGAAGAACAATGGGTTCATCTGGACAAATTTTGAAAAGTGTTCGGAACTTATATTTTGAAGATCTGGTGATATTTACCACCGCCGATGGGGTGGGTGGGTGGAAATATATTGGCCTGCACTTGCCCGTTCGTCTGCCTGTTTGTGCGCAAAATAGCTATAAAATTTTGAACAGATTTCGACGAAATATTTGGGAAATGTTTACAGTAGCAAAAGGAAGAAGTGGCCAAATATGGTGTTGATAGAGATTGTCGTATGAGTTTTCTTTGAGTTTTTACAGAATTGTGCTGGTATTTTTCTCACAAGTAAAATACTGTACTAGCCAGCTTTGTTGGGAGAGTGTGCGTCAGACTTAACGATGTAAAACTCTGTGGTTCCATCTTGAGTCTTCTTAGGAGTGTTGTGGGTGTGTTAAATCTTTTTTTCCCTTGTGCTTTTTCTTATGAATGGGAGAGTGTGCGTCGGAATAACATAAAGTTCCGGAAGGGCTAGTCTTTGGATTGGTAATTGGCACTACTACTAAGAACACAATGCCAAAATCTCCTCGCCCTCTTAAGTTCAGAGTTGTAACTGTAGAAAGAAAGAGCAATGCCCATTAAATGGAAATTGCCGAAAGACATTCCCAAGTTACAAATGTGATATAGCAGCTCCTGATTTCCCAAAAAGGTTTACATTGGCCTAACAGAGAAATATTTCAGAACGAGATGTTAGGGGCACAGACAATCTCCAACCAACAGGAAGCATAAAAAGAGCACGCCATTGTATTCCTGGATCTGAGATCTCAAGGAAAAGCTCAATGTTGTTCCAGCACTGAAATGGTCCATTGTAAAGCGTGCAAATAGTTTTTCCATCACATAGCTGATGAGTGAGTGTCAAACACGAAACTTAAAAAGAGTTCTACATATACGTTTTGAGTCTTCTCTCTAGTTTATATATATATGTATATATTATATATATATTACATAAATTATATATATTATATATATTATTTATATATATATATATATATATGGTTAGTAGTATATATACATTTCCTGACGAGTGAGTAAAATCACGAAACAGGCTTGTCGAAATGGATAGTGTAGTTTTTGTATTCTTTCCAACTTATTATATCTTTTATATATATATATATATACGTAACTGACTGTGAGTGGAATCGACGGGAATGCAAAAATGATGACGGAAAAAATTATCCCACTTGAGTGAGATAGTTTGACCTACTCGTCCAGCAACATGGTTCAACTAAACGAAATTTCCATTTTTTCGGAGTTTTACTTATCCAAAGAAATCAATGAGGGTTTGTTAAAGCACATTTAAGAGACTAATGGGAGTGGTTTCATATATTAAATTGGACCGAAAAGGGTTTCAATCTATTAAGAGTAAACTGCTTTATGTTCGTTGAATTTCAACTATTCCATCATTCATTTCAAAATTGTCATACGCTTCTAATAAAAAAACTAACATAAATTTCTTTACAAGTTTATTGAGAAACTTACATCATTTCATTTCCAGGAAACTTTTTTAAAATTTTCTGTAATAGAAAATCGAGTTTTCATATTGACTTTTAAATACAGCGCGCTTAATTTTCTTGCTAAAAATTTAGCGAAAGTGGTCGTCACATTTTACCTTATTTATTAACAGAAGAAATCCACGAAAAAAACCCACAAAAGCTAGCCTATTATAAAAAATATAAAAAAGATTTAAAAGACAACAGTGAAAAAAATATACAAGTTTAAAATATTGTCATTGCAGTCTTCTGAAAAGTTTTAATTAAAAAGGACTAAAAATTAGCAACAACCATCATCGTCATCATTGTCATTGTTCTCATCAATATCACCCACAGCATAATCACCAACAGCTTCATTATGATGATCATCGTCGTCAATATCATTGTCATTAAACACATCATCACTATCATTTTCATTATCATCATCATCAACAACAATAACGGACGATATGTGGTAAGCAGAAATTAAACCCGTCTCTTAAAAAGAGAACAAATAATCCAATGTTTAGGTTCCCACGTTTAGAACAGCCTAATTAACTAAAATTTCACATTTCTTTTATACAGCAGCTAAAGTAGGTTTATTATCCACTGGATAAAAAACAAAAGGTGGGTGAGTTTTAGAAGTTACTATAGCATTTAAAATTAGAATTTTCATAAACTATTCTGAAAATTGTATACATGGAGAGGGTTTGGAAATGCAGAAAAGTAAAAATTATCAGTGCACCGAACTGGTGCCTGTGAGTATCATAGCCAAATGCTCCGCCAACTGAGCTATTGACTGCTGTTCCTGACTACATAATTTTTGCAACCACATCTTCCATCCTCTCCATCTACATCAATTTCAATTTCCTTGCCCTCCGTGTTTGTCAGGATCTGTTGATTTGCCCTTGTAAAAGAAGTTGTCATTTTGTGAGAGGCTTTACCCTATATCCATGATCTGGATTTGATGTCCAACGATAGGGAACTGGTGAAAAAACGGTAGTCTACCTGAAAGGTTCGGTTATCTGAATGTATACATGTGTGTATGTATGTATGTATGTATGTATGTTTGTATGTATGTATGTATGTATGTATGTATGTATGAATGAATGTAAAGATAGATACACAAATAGCTAGTAGCTATAATAAAAATTTGCCAGAGTAGTATTTTTCACTAGCTATATAACTGTAGGTAAGGTATGGTCTTCGACCCCATAACATGCATTTATGACATCATATTTGCATTGTTACATATCTCTGGAGCTAAAAAGTTTATTTTTCAAGTTTTAAAAATAGTATGGCGGTTTTCAGCAACTATTTTATTTCTGTTTGCTTTTCTAGACAGGATATTGTAAGATTTAAAAGGAAAATTGTTAAGGTCAAGATGGGGAATGAATTACTGATTTACTTCAGGCATGAATACAGGAAAAACAGGGGAAATGACACAGGATGGGGGGGGGGGGAGATGTACATGAAAATTGTAAGAAAACTGCGACAACAGATATAATCCACAGTGAAGATCATATCAACAGGACGNACAAATAATCCAATGTTTAGGTTCCCACGTTTAGAACAGCCTAATTAACTAAAATTTCACATTTCTTTTATACAGCAGCTAAAGTAGGTTTATTATCCACTGGATAAAAAACAAAAGGTGGGTGAGTTTTAGAAGTTACTATAGCATTTAAAATTAGAATTTTCATAAACTATTCTGAAAATTGTATACATGGAGAGGGTTTGGAAATGCAGAAAAGTAAAAATTATCAGTGCACCGAACTGGTGCCTGTGAGTATCATAGCCAAATGCTCCGCCAACTGAGCTATTGACTGCTGTTCCTGACTACATAATTTTTGCAACCACATCTTCCATCCTCTCCATCTACATCAATTTCAATTTCCTTGCCCTCCGTGTTTGTCAGGATCTGTTGATTTGCCCTTGTAAAAGAAGTTGTCATTTTGTGAGAGGCTTTACCCTATATCCATGATCTGGATTTGATGTCCAACGATAGGGAACTGGTGAAAAAACGGTAGTCTACCTGAAAGGTTCGGTTATCTGAATGTATACATGTGTGTATGTATGTATGTATGTATGTATGTATGTATGTATGTATGTATGTATGTATGTATGTATGAATGAATGTAAAGATAGATACACAAATAGCTAGTAGCTATAATAAAAATTTGCCAGAGTAGTATTTTTCACTAGCTATATAACTGTAGGTAAGGTATGGTCTTCGACCCCATAACATGCATTTATGACATCATATTTGCATTGTTACATATCTCTGGAGCTAAAAAGTTTATTTTTCAAGTTTTAAAAATAGTATGGCGGTTTTCAGCAACTATTTTATTTCTGTTTGCTTTTCTAGACAGGATATTGTAAGATTTAAAAGGAAAATTGTTAAGGTCAAGATGGGGAATGAATTACTGATTTACTTCAGGCATGAATACAGGAAAAACAGGGGAAATGACACAGGATGGGGGGGGGGGGAGATGTACATGAAAATTGTAAGAAAACTGCGACAACAGATATAATCCACAGTGAAGATCATATCAACAGGACGGGATTATTTCAAACTCATGTGTCCGACACAGCAGCTTCATAGATTCAGCTATGGCATGCTTGAGAGAGCAACAGCTTCCAGAGCTTTTTCACAGTAGCTAATTCCTGTGCCTGTCGTCGAAGGGTAAGATCTCAAAAAGCTTGCTGTACGAAGAACCATGCTGAAAACGATTAAATGAAAGCGACGTTGGGTGGAAGTACAAAATCGGCTCTGATAGTAACCAAAATGGTTTAAAAGGTACTTTAAAAAACTGGAATTCTGATAAAGAACAAAAATGCACTATGTGCTTTGGTATGCTATTAGGTACAAAAAATTTTCTTCCCATTTCTTAACATTTTCTCCTCTACATACAATGAAGACGAAACAGATAGTCAGCAATCCTATTTACCAAAATACTCATGTATCAGTTGCCCTGTCTACAGATTTTAAGAATTACAAATCACAAATTTTGATTGAAAGACTTAATCACGTCGAGGGTTTGAAATACAAATATTTTTCGGCAAATTACTTTCTTTCCGCCATTTTCATTTTCTTTGAGGTTCCTGCGTCCACAAAAACTCAAAAAATTCATGACACAAAACCAACAACAAAAATTGTTTGCTGCTCAAGTTTGAAGAAATTTACAGTCCAATGGATTTACTTGAACGCAGAATGACAGAAGGCTCCCATTGGGTTCATATATTTAAGCTTTGGTACAATTGATAAATTTTTCATCTCAATAGCTAGATGACACTCGGTCTTTGCCACCGTGGTGATAGAGAAAAACACAGATTATGTTCATTGAGTAAAAAATGAAAAAATAACCCTCAAACCGCCGTAAGCCAATTCTTATTCTAAACAAATGTGTGCGAGTCTAAACCCTCAAAGTTTTAGAGATTTGGTGATAGTTTATTGGATTCAGAATGTTGTCACTTTTTATAGACAGGGCTTGCTACGGTTACTGTTGATGAAAACCAAGCCTTGCTGTAGTAACAACCATCCTGATCCCTGTCTTTTCGACTTTTTCTTTCTCTCCGGTGTTGATTCTCCTTCCAGATCGAGATACAGTAATACTACCTAGGTACCATCATCTATAATTCTACAGGGTGATCCATTATGTACCCTAGTTAAGGGGTTCGAGTCCTGCTGAAACCAGCTACCTGATCTCTGAAGATTATCTAAACCTTATCTCTGTAGTACTGTGACCTGTCAATGGATGCAGATCTGCACCTCAAAAGTTAATGAATTATAGCCGACAACAACTTCTTGTTGTTCTTTTAACTGAACCTAACATACCTTTAAATAAATAATAATCATTATCTTATGCATTACTGTAAAATTACATATTACCTTTGGCTCACAACATAAGCCATGAGCGTAACTAAATGTGTAGGTACAAGTACAATAATAGTCATCATTTATTGAATATGTGCGACTCCCATTGCTTCTGTTGCGGTTTAAGCACTGTGGCTCATCACAATCTTTAACCTCTGGATGCGCGCATGCCAAGCATTTTCCCACATAATTGTCTTAATTGCAACTGGTGGTTGAATGGAATAAATACATTTAGATGTTCCATGCTCCACACTGATGGGCGCTGGAACAGCGAAACACGTTTGTGGATTGAACTAAACATATGAACTATAGTTCATACATAAAATTCAATCTGTAGACACGTGTTTCAGTGTTCAACCGCTTATCAGTGCAGCCATTCCAGCAGATATATACTGTAATACTCTAAACTTGTTTTTAATTAAATCAAGGATTTTCAAATGGCTATTTTCAAAATATATTTAGGATAGGTTTTTTTCGTATCACGCTATTGGCTTATTATCACAACCTGTATTTAGCAATATTTCAAATTCCCCTTTAAGGTATAGCTGATTAGGTTTACAATCTAATTTTCACTGGTAACAAGTTGAATAAAACTTGTTATCTTTCATTAATACAAACGAGTTATGATTTACTGTAATCGCTTTATGTCCCTTATAATATTAAACCTTTTTTCTACAGTAAGCATTCTGTCAAAGCCACTGACTGCATATAACATAGATCAAATAAACAGAAAATTAAGAAAATATATTTGCAGATTAACCACTCCGTCACCGTAAAAATGTTAATTTTGTAACATGCCCCAACAATTAACTGCTAAACAGGTGTTTATAAATAGTAATTGCGTCCTGTCACTGCGTTAATAGTACTTACACATTACAACCGCATTTTTTATTGATATACCTATAAGCTTCTTAGGGACCTTTTCTTTTTAGTTTATCTAAAATTACTGAGATGGCACTTAAAAAACTAGTAATCGAAATCTATCATGCCACACACAACGTTGATTAAAAAAATTACCTCTTTTTGAAGCTACCAGACCACCCTTCCAATACTAATGGAAAGCAAAAGGAAATATTTTTTATCATTCGAACTGTAGTCAAAGTAATATTAATATATACTTTGTCTGGTGGTCAAACGATGAAATGTATTATAGATGATAAGTATCACAATTATAAACCATAGATAGATGGATAGATGGACAGATAGATAGATGGATAGACAGACAGATAGATGGATAGATAGATAGATAGATAGATAGATAGATGGATAGATAGATAGATATAGAGATAGACAGATAAATAAATAGATAGATAGATAGATAAATAGATAGATAGATATAGAGATAGACAGATAAATAAATAGATAGATAGATAGATAGATAGATAGATAGATAGATATAGAGATAGACAGATAAATAAATAAATAGATAGATGGATAGATAGATAGATGGATAGATATAGAGATAGACAGATAAATGAATAGATAGATAGATAGATAGATAGATAGATAGATAGACAGATAGACAGATAGATATTTCAATAAACGATTCATGCTACAAAACTTTAATGTGGCGAATGAAAATGACCTTCNATAGATAGATAGATAGATAGATAGATATAGAGATAGACAGATAAATAAATAAATAGATAGATGGATAGATAGATAGATGGATAGATATATGAATAGATAGATAGATAGATAGATAGATAGATAGATAGATAGATAGATAGACAGATAGACAGATAGATATTTCAATAAACGATTCATGCTACAAAACTTTAATGTGGCGAATGAAAATGACCTTCATTTCGTTCGAAAGATTTTTCGCTGATACCAGTGCGAAGTCTCCAGAATTAAAAAACAAAAGTGAAGTGGATTTTTATTAGTACGGAAAAGAAAGACTGGGTCGAGAAACGTCGTCACTTTTTACCATAGACTGTGGCAAACAAAGTGAAAGGAAACCTTGCGACTTTTTGTGACTGACTGTCTAATACAAAAGCAGACCACATATTTTTGTTTACTAAGAGCTGATATAAGTTGAATGTGAATTGGCTCTAATACTCTTAAGTAGAATGCAGACCAAACTCTTCCAATCATACTAAACTGTCTGCTTATGATTATATTAAATAGTCGTCTAAACATTTGGAGTTTTTGGTAGTAAAAACCGTTTTTGCCCCAGTCAGTTAATGATTAGTTGACCTATGTAAAGTCTCCTCAGGTGACTTTCCCTAGGTCAACTAAAAATGCTTCAGTTTTACTCCCACTCTATTCATGATTAATTTTGACCTCTAATAAAATTTCGAATCAAGATTCTGAGCAAAAAAATACAAAAAGAACAAACTCAAGTAGAAAAATCTAAACAGACAAAACAAATTTTAAAAAATTGTTTCTTTTAGAAACCTTACCGTCACAAAAAACTGAGTTAAAATTAAAACATTTGACTAATTAAATTTTGTTAGAAAAAACCCTCCATGAGCTAATGCTTAACATTGTGCGTTGTGCGGCGTTTAAAGCCTTTATTTTTTCCAGTAAACTGGGAAAATGTTGATCTAAAATTGGAATAAAACGCTTCATAATCCCCATGCCCACTTCCCCCAATAATTTAGTGCATTGAAAGAGAATTCCTTGCAATTTTTTGAGCTTTTCGAAAAAAGATTTTAAAGAGTAAACAAGGCAATATTCAATTTCTTAGAAGACTTTCCGCCGTTTATGATTACATTCGTAGCAAAAATGCACCGCATGATTTAAGTTCTAACCAAATGTCAAATAAGGAATTATCCGTATCTTTTATATAAAGAGCGGGGCTGTGTCAATAATCACACGGCATTAGATTATTGTAGTCGAGATTCATCTTCAGGGTTGATGAAGATGCAAATTGAATGCAGTTGAATGACGAAAAACATGCAATTGTGATATATTTCTTTCTATTTTGCCTTGTCACCATGAGAAGTTTCACTGGAAAAGAGGTTATAACAACACTTCTGTTCAAAAGTTTTAGTTTTTTCGGTCGTTTATTAATTGTTAAAACATCAGAATACTTTTGGCTATTTTGGTTATTTCGAAACCCGACAACAAATGAATTTTGAAAAAATAATCCTCATCTTCAAAACGAGACGCGTTTTATTCCTTTCATGTCTTGCATGAAAATCAAATAAATTATTCATAAGGCTGCAGTTAAGGGTCTATTCAGACTGTTGAACCTGTCAAATATATACATTTTGAAATTTCACACTTGTCCAGGGCTCAAAGAACAACTGACACTGTGAACTTGAATAATTCAGAATCTGATAGAGTAGGAAATGTGATTAACAGGTTCATTTCAACCGCTTTCTTTTATTAGCTTATACTTTATCAGATTATTAGTACCTGGGTGTGAGTAAAGATGGACCTTCAAGCTGCTAATTTAGTAAAAAGGAAACACAAATCATTGATGAAGAACACAGTCAGATATGTAGGCCAAAATTAATCTAACCGAATATTTATCGGCATTTCTTTTCAGCTCTATTTTCACTTTACTTTTCCCTTAACTGTATTTGGCTCATTTCCTGGTAGGGATCCTTAGATCTTAAAATCCCATAGGGTGAAGGGAGGAAGCAGATGAGGAATTTTTTGACAGGAATGCACGTTCGAGCGCAAATTTCAACAACCCAAACAATAGAATGATCCAAAATTCAAATATAAAAAAAAGGAATAACTCAAGACACGAACTGCCTAAAAATTGGCCTGAGGATTAATTTCTCAGTTAACATATCATATTTATATTGTGTCATGTATCTCATAAAATGTTGTGGCAAACTCTCAGCCTAACCTCTGCTTCATCGCTTGACTTCAAAGCAGACACAGAGATAAACATGTTGCTTCTCTCGTCAAATATAAGTTCACTGATTTTCAGTGAATTAAAAAAAACAAAAACGTGGCAGCTCATATATTTACACATCAATTGCTTTTAATAGATACAGATTTTGGATTAACATAAAATAAATATTTTTGAAATCAGCACAACTTCCTTTTCTTCTTTTTCCTGCTTTCCCCGCTGAGGGGCCACACACTACCCTCTTCACTTCCTTCTGTCCTAGGCACCTATTGCTCAATTATTACCTTTTTAAGAGTTTTGCTAAGTTGAACATTATTTGACATATGAGCACTCTCCACCTTCCTGGGCTTAAAATCTACGATTCCTCTAAAAAAACCCAAAAATACCGCCTTTACAGCACTTTGCAAGTTCAATTTAATTCGAGGTCTCTGGAGCCTAGAGAAAGATATATATATATATATATATATATATATATANAAAATAAATATTTTTGAAATCAGCACAACTTCCTTTTCTTCTTTTTCCTGCTTTCCCCGCTGAGGGGCCACACACTACCCTCTTCACTTCCTTCTGTCCTAGGCACCTATTGCTCAATTATTACCTTTTTAAGAGTTTTGCTAAGTTGAACATTATTTGACATATGAGCACTCTCCACCTTCCTGGGCTTAAAATCTACGATTCCTCTAAAAAAACCCAAAATACCGCCTTTACAGCACTTTGCAAGTTCAATTTAATTCGAGGTCTCTGGAGCCTAGAGAAAGATATATATATATATATATATATATATATATATATATATATATATATATATAATTAGAAGTAATTGCTAAAGGCATCCTGTAGAGTACGTAAGTATAACAGAGGAGTATGGGCTATAGCAAGTTACAGGGGTTCGGTTACATTTGAAGAAGACATTGGCTGCAAAATGACCACCGGGAAACGAATTTCTTGGCCAAGCAAAAAAAATTGTGGTAAAATTTGAATATTTGAGATAGTCAGTAGGGTAAACTGGCTATGGAATGAAGATAACAACATTCACTAAACACTATATAAATTTCGTTTTGCAGGAAGGCGAAAATTCACAATTTGAATCTACAGGGTTAGCTTTAACATGAAAGAAAATTGTTCATTCCTCTTACCTGCTGAACAAGATGTAGGTTCTGTGCTTCCTTGCAGCACCTTAAAATAGATCATACTTCCTCTAATCTGAAAGAGGAAAATACACACGAACGAAGCGGAAATGGAGCTGTTGGAATAAAAGCAGTTAGATATCTACCAATGTTTAGTTAATGGTGGGTTTGTTATTTGAAGATCTACCAAAATCAATTGGAGCGGTATTTCAATCCAAGAATCGACACAAAAACAATCTGTGAGGAACCGAAGGGGGGAAATGTGTTGCTGTACAGCGAGGCTAAAGATGGATGCCCTTTCATCAGGTTGAGAAAGTCCATTCCACTTGAACAATGTCTTTCTGTCAGTCTAACCAATGTAACAACTGGCAAAGGAGCTCAAAGAAAATGGGGTTTTACTAACACAGGTTTACTCAGGGGAAAAACAACTCTCCAAAATGCCTTAAAACTCTTGTGGAAGGTAATAAGGTGTCAAGCTTTAAGAACATAATAAAAAATTTTAACATTTTCATAAATAGATGGAAGCAGTTTAGTGTCAATTTCAAAAAATTATTTTGCATTTTAACAGACTAAAATTCCACATTGCATAAAAGTAAAAAAAATACAGCTGTGGAGTAATAGTTTTCAGGAGAAAAGCTGCCACCTATAAGTATATAAATTTTAAAATTTAGAATAAGTGGTAGAGATCTATCTGAACAAAGGCAGCTGGCTTTCAACAGGAAAGACATGAAGATGTTCTATAGCTTGTTACACCAGGCTTTTGGTCCTGGACCTTCCTTGATCACACCTCTTTTGGCAAAGGATAGGACCACATTACTCAAGACCCCTTATAAAATAATGGGACGCTAGTTTGAGCATTTCCAGGATCTCTTTTATAACCCTTTTGTTGTGGAAAATACCGCTTTGGATAGTGTTTCTCAGCGAGATTTCCAACCCGACCTAGATATTGCGCCATTTCTGACAAAGGTTATTGGAAGCATTAAACAGATTAACACAGGCATCGCATCAGGCCTTGATAGTATTCCAGTTGAGTTACTGGTTCATCGTCATGTAAACGTTCACAGGCCAGTACACTCTCTGATTAAGTCTGTCTGGAATAATATTCCAATTTTTCAGGAATAGATAATGCCATTTTGGTCACTCTACACACAAAAAAAGGCAAGAAGTCAATTCATAAGAGCCATCGTGGACAATCAGTATTGATAAAACCAAGGTAGTGTACAAGCCCGCTACCTGACGTGCTTTATATAGAGCCTGACATTTTTGTTAATGAAAAAAAATTGACGTTGTCAAGCTTTTTGTTTACCTAAGCAGAGTTCTCTAAAATGATGGCTCTCTCGATTTTAAAATCAAGAAAACGATCAGCAAACTTCAGGTTTGTTTGGACATTAGATGACGGGGTTTGGTCTAATGGTGGTCTCGCTCAAAAAACCAAACTTTCTGTACATGACAACTGTAAGTTGGCCATTCTTTTGTATGCCTCAGACGAATTAACTCTGTATCAGTTCCAAATCAAGCTGCTTGAGATATTTCGTCATTATTGTCTCAGGCACATTTTTGGATTCAAATGGGAGAGACGGCAACTCGACACTACTATCTTGTCCAAAGTAAACAGCATATCGTCAATGGTGATGAGAAGTCAGATGTGCTGGACTGGCAACTTGATACGAATGGAGGACTCCAGGCTCCCTAAACAACTGTTCTGCGGTGAAATGCCATCTGAAAAATGACGTCATTGTTAGCCCCGGAAAGGAACAAGGAATTTGCTAAGGAAAACCTGAAGCATATGGTGATTGCTGAAGACAGCTGAAAGGCATTAACTGCTGTTTGTGAGCATGGAAGAGGTTTAATCTTTCGTGGTGCTAAGTTGTATGAGGAGAGTAGGGTTTCTCCAGCTAAGCAGAAGAGAATCTGCAGGAGGCATGAATTTTGCAAGCTGATTGTGGCCGTCTTTGGTCTTGTAAGTTATGTGGTCAGTCGCTGTTGTCTAAGCTAGGGCTGTTAAAGCATAAGTCTCACCAGACCACTTGACCCAGAATCATTTCTGCTATTTCTGAATCTCCCATTTACTCATGTCTATCGTGCCCAGAATCTACAAATCGTCTGGTGAACTCAAATGACACATTGGAAATGAAATTCCTGCTGCTGCTGCCATCCCAAGGGAGTACTTGGAATGACACATCTGTCACAAATTGTGCAAGTCGCTTGCAGGTCTTAAGAGCCACTTGACACCACGCCCGGGAAGAGTGGGCGGAAGAAGGAAATAAAGAAATGCCATTCGTCTGGCAAGACGGGGCAACCGTCATGTATGTATGCATGAATTTATGAATGTGTGGATGTATGGGTGTATGTATGTATTTATCTATTTGTGTATGTATCTATCTATGAATATATGTACCAATGAATGTATCCAGATATGCATATATGAACGAATGTATGAATCTGTACACGTAGGCCTTTTTATGTAGTTTTACCACTGCACGAGAAGACCCCTGTTGATGCAGATTAAAATAGTGTTCGTCAAGGGGAAACAAAACCAATTCTTTTCAAAGGTTTGCAGTTCCTGTTTGGAATGCGTTTATATTCCTTTACACTCTACTAAAAATACTATTAGCTTCGCATGTCTTTTATCGATCTCTTTTTGTATGTCTACTATAAAACATAGTAGTTAATCCAACTAAGACCGTCTCAAACAGGGACCCAAGACCCAAGTATTGGTCTCTGTAAAAATATAAATAAGCTGTTATATTATTTTATCTGAACCAATAAATGCTAATTATTATTAAGACGGAAAAGGACTCATAATTATCAATAATCCGGTGATAATAAGCAAACAATGTTATGGCTAATATCATGTCATGAAATTATCAATGAACTTCTTAACCAACCTAACGTAAGAAAAGACACATCGAACGTTATCAAATTCTGGTCAGGAAAAATAAGTTCCAAATGGAATCCAAAAACTGTTAAGTTTTCCATTTGATATACAGGACGGAGGGAGTTGTTTGGGGCATTCCAATGGTTAAGTGAATTTCAAAAAGTAATGATTTGCCGTGATTAAAAGGCAATTCAAAGTTACAAAATTGAAGAAAAACTAATTAATTACTTTTAGTGAACCGAAACAAGCATCTTTACGATGTCATCCCAGAAATTTGACCTGACACTAATTTGATCAGTGTCCAGTGTCGTATTTGCAACATTTATTTCCCATGGTAAAAGCAAACAGAATCGGTCATGTGCCACTGAAAACACGTTGTTTCGCCACGAAACTATGGCAAAGTTCATTGGATACTTTTACAGGCATGGCATATTTTTGCCACATGCTCATAAAAAGATCCTGTCTGCAATTAGCTTTTTGCTGCCATTCAAAGTGGTGGCTGCAACCAAATTTGTATCACTTGTTACTAAACAATTCAGTGCCAGTTGAAGATCGAATCTTTGGCTTCAATATCATATGATGCATCCTTGTTTGGGAATGAAATCGTTAAATCGCGAAAAGTGCTGCTGACTTCTCTGAATTCTTAAGCATAAATTTAGCTCCTTATGTTGCAAACTGATTTATTTTTCTGTAACCTGTGACCTGTTGCATATACAAGAAGAAGAATAAATGACAGGATCAAATGGTCACTACTTCACAGGTCAATTTAAGGTTAAATTTGTAGTTTCCCCCATCGTTGTTTTATTTGTGATCCGTAATGTTGCTATCCACCGTAAGCAACGCTACTGAAATCACACATAGCAATGGTTTTGAACTTCAAAACATGCGAATATGTATTGTATTTAATAGAATGATAAAGTACAAAAATGTAACTGAATCCACACCAACAAATTATTCAAACTGCCGGTTGAGAAAATTTTTTTGGCCTAGTTTTCGGTGTTGCTAAGCACACAAAAACAGGCTAGCCAACTAGAGTTTTCCAAGACTAGTTGTGTGGCTCCCACTAATTAATGTCTAACCTCTATTAAATTAATAACTGATTTCATGGGTTTCATTCTGACCACAGTAGAAGCCTAACTAAAACAAATTTTGAAAACCCATAATACAGTTGTTTACATTGAAATTGTCTAGCTTGGGCCTTTTGGGTATGGCCAAATACTTCTGATAAAAACGAAAAGGTTGGCAAAAAACTATTTCAGGCTCTAGTAATACCATTACGATCAAATTTATCACCGTTTAATGTTCCCGGACGAGTCTTGACTGAGGGTAGTGGAGTTGCAATGGGTTATTGACATAACTATCCCCCTAAATCGAAAAATTATTTTAATTTGGCCAACACTGAAAAAAATCTTATCCTTATTTTACAAATTTAAAACGCATTTGATACCAATCAAATCAGGTTTTCGTGAGAACCTACGAACATTAATGAATTGTGAGAACAAGGATCACTCTTTTGTAAAGATGGTTGGACAATAAACAACTTGAAATAAACAACAACTGACCACACCAGGTCAGGTCATCCAAGAACAGACTTCAAACGGAGGTAAAATCGGATTTGATTGAAACTGGGGAGGAGTCGAGTATTTAGTTGTCATATGCTGAGGTCAACAGTGACGACACAAGAATACTGAAGAAGTGCATACACAGTGGAGCCCACATATTAGTCTGAAAAGTTTCGTTTTGTCTCTCATTAGAGTCGTCTCTGCAGGCGGCTTTTAAAGATCGTAAAGAGTTTCCAACTTTCTTTTCACTATAACTATCTGCATCCAGTACAGTTCCGCGCTTCTCAACACCAGACGGGTAAAGATTCTCTCTTAGCCGCCCCCTTTATTGTCTCACAGCGAATGACAACCTTTTCGTCAATAGCTCTCACCATTGTTGGAAATCACTCTTTTCCAAAGAAATTCTGGTCCAAATTTCTTGTGTTGAGCGTCTGTTTTTATGAAGATGTTGCCCAGGAATTGAAACTGGTCTACTTGCTTCGTTTGCTTCCCATCTACCACTATCGTTACATCTGATGTTTTCTGTCTTCGTGACCTATTGTCTTTTGCATGCCGATAACTAAGATAAGCAATAAAAAACTACATCGCAATTTTGTACAATTTCATCTTAAGTTAGTACTGCTGTTGGTACCTATGCACGGCCGTCTACAACAAGGAAGACCAATTACAACATATGTTGATAACTTAGCGAAAGGTTCTAAAGTTAACTTATGAGAAAAACTAAAAACATGTTTGAATATCGGACTGACTGGTAGCACCCTCGCCTGCAGGTGGCCCAAACAAGTAATCTTAAAAGACAAGACTCAATAAAAAAGGTCAGAAATTTGTCTTTCAAACCATCCCTTGTCACAACAGAAAAAATAACATGACGCTTTTCATGAAACATCGCTAAGAAGAACCCAATCTTATTAACACCCGTCTTGATATGGTTTTTGTGTGTGTTGATCTTAACGCTGAAAACTATGCTGCACAATAAAACAATGTAACAGTGAAGCTCAGTACATTGTGACCTTCAAAATACAAGACTGCAAAACAGAGTATGCTTGTTATTCACTTGGTGATTGATTGCCTTGCAAATCATCATGTACCTGACTAGAAACAGCAACCTTGAACACCTGTAACAGGAAACCTCACTCTTGCCAGTCAAGATGAAACAGTTTGCTGTGAACAACTTAATCAACCCTTCGTATGTCCGGGTTTTTCAATTTCACATTTTTTCACAAGTTAATAAAACCACCGAACCACTGATTGTGACAGCTATTGTAATTAGTCCCTTCTTGACAAAGGCTTTCTTGTTCAACAATAAATTACAATGATCAACAAATTCACGATAAAGACGACGCTGCAGAGAGCGGTGGGTGGGGATATTTCCTTGATAAATTTGTTTTCCCTTTCGAGAGTTCTGTAAACTTTTCCTTTTAAAAATTTCATGCAAACCATAACGTAAGCATCCAGCTCAGACAGATGCACAACGGTTCACTAGACTTTGTAAATGAATGAGTACGTGACGAAATTCTCGCTTTCTTCAAAGCAATGATGTGGAGCAGGTACACTCTTGGCAAATATTGCTGTGTGGCACGAAAGACGGAAATGTGCAGAGTGTGATCTCCTTTTCGCGTGTGCATTCTCGACAGTCACACACTGAATGAAAACAATGGGTTTGCCACAACTGGGGTGAGGAGTTGCCGTAATATTACCTGAAAAGTTTTTGACAAAATGAAAAAAACGACCTACTGAGGGTAAGGTCGTGGGGATATTTTGGGCTTCAAATTTTTCATTTTGCACGAACAGATGTTTTTCACTTGAGAACTTTTAAGTAAGCAAGTAAGTTATCCTAAATGTCGTTCATCCAAAATTGGAGCTTATCAGACTTATTTTCCCTTTTTTGGGCCTCAAAACCGGAAACAAATTTTCACTATAAAACCAGTAAAACAATTTCAACAATTCAAAAATAAACACTGCACATTCATCTTGCAATTTTTTACAATTTAATACAGCTATGTATGACATTAAATAGGTTAATTAAGAGCAGATTACCTTTACCAGTAAACCCTGGTCCCTTCAGTAGTTGTTATTTCAGTCAAAGCTACTGTGCCAACGCTGTTTTAGAATTCGTTGATAAAACTCCCCTTTATACTGCTCAGAGCACTTGAGAAAACGGGCAAAAATGGGTGCTAAATAGACCTCGAGCACACTCAAGCAGTTTCCCATTCAAGTCCTATTTAGTGCTCAAATAAGGGCTGCCATTGTGTCGTCAAACTGTACCTCATATATACTCGATACATCAGAGACTTGATAGTCTCCGGTGTAGCCATGGCTGTCAATCCATCGACAAATCACAGACTTCTTTGAAGTTCGTCAGGTCTCCACCTTTCGTTTTTGAGACTAGCCCTTTGAATAGACATTTACCATACAGCTTTTTGTACTGTTTTTTAAATTACATATTGCAGCTCATGCACTGATGTCGTAGGTCATGCAATGATATCAGAGGCAAAGAGTAGACATATTTGGAGATCAGTGAGCAGCTTAGACGAGCTCTTCGACAACATAATATCAGGTATTTATTTTTCACAACTTCCACCTTCCAGCATCCAGTTCTACTTAAAGACAGAAACAATATAGTTTGCAAACTACGTTGCAAAGACTGTCCTGTCATGCATGTTGAAGAATCAAACCGTTCCTTGGGTCAAAGAGGAAAAAACCCACAAGAGATCTATTCAAAATGATGACACCAAGAATCAAGAAAAAGCGGAGCACTGCTGGACAAAAGATAACACCTTTCACTGGGAAAATAAAGATTCTGTGTAAGTAAATAAATGTTACGACAAGAAAAATAAAAGAAACCATCCATTCCCTACAGCATACCAATCACATCACAACAAACACAAGATGGTTATGGTGCCAGTACTAAAAACAACTCAACCCCCGTCACCAAGCACGTCCGCACTATCGTAGTATAAAATAGTTGTACCTAATTAGCCTGACGTTTGGTAAAGTATCTCTCGAAATGTAGCTCGGAAAAAGCTTACGACATGATAAATACCCTTCACCAAAAGATCTAAGATAATTTCCTAAACATAAAGGTAAATTCAGGCTGGAGAAAAAGTATTTATATTCACACAATTAATTCATAATTTACAAGGGGGGGAAATTGACTGAATTCGATCTGCATTGTATTTGAAACGAAATATGAACATTGAAATCATTGTTATAGAAATTGAATAACATTTTCTGACTGAGGTATCGGTGTAAGCCTGTGGAATCTGTTTAAATTGTTCTTTGTAAAAAAAATTGCGAAATTTTTGCTGGCAACGAGTGTAAAATACCCTGAAAAATGAAAAACATCGCCTGCTGGGAATTTTCCTTTGATTCACAAAAACAGCTGGTGTTCGGGGCTGCGGTTCACTTTTGAGATCAGACTTGAGCTTTCTACATTTTTGGTGTGCAATGCCGTTAGGATCACACACAAGTTTGTGCTCTGGTGGCCGAATGGTTAAATCAACAGATTACCATGCAAGAAGTTCGGGATTTGAACGCCGGCCACGTCTCTGGAAGTACTGTGGTCAGTTTCCTGTCCATCACAAATGAGATGCAACTGAGTTCATGCATGTTTTCGGAGATAGAATTGGGAGAGGGGAAAAAATCAATGACTTAAAAGATAAAAAAGTACAAAATATCAAATTAGAAAAATGACACTCAACGCTCAAGTGGCTCCAAACCCTTGCTTAGGGTGAAATACGTAAAAAAATTTCACGGACAGACTTCGAAATAAATAGAGGGAGATAAATTGAATAAATTGATCAATTGAACTAGGTAAATTATTTTCGGATCAAGTTCATTCGAAAGTTATATAAAAATTGAAGAGATGAATGCAGCCTCTGCCATATTTTCATAGCGAAATTGAATTTGATTACACTTCAAAAAGAACACTAACATATGAAAACTTTCTGGGCAATAGTGTTTTCTATTTCAACACTCCCTCATACTTTCGGATTTATCTGAACTTAGCGGCCACATTTCGTGAGGGCCCTTGATTCTGTTCAACAGAGGCACAAATCCAATCTTTTTTGAGACAGTGACAAACCGGCACTTTGTCCCAGTGGAGTGTTTGGGAAACACACTTTGTCAGTCAAAAAAAAATCAGCCAGGTGTGTTAACTCGTTTTGTGTTGGATATTACGTGACTTGGCGTGTCTCAAATTTGAAGAGAATACCTCCCATTTTCTTTGAAAACTTTATGGGAAATTTTTGAAATCAGCCGTCCAAATAGTTGTTTGCGAAAAGACCAAAGCACAAATTCGGGCCAATTACAGAAAGCAAAAGAAAAGGACATGTTTATGAGAGAAATACACATCAATTAAATTTAACACTGGGTAAATTTCGGAGGTCTTGGCTGTAGGTGTACCAGGTACAAAAGAACTCTTTTCCAACTATTTGTGATAGCTTAATTTCCAATTTTGTTTTGGAAGCTCGTGTGTCCAAAATGGTTTATTGTGCATAAACATTTAACATTTTAATATCTTGTAAATAAGCAACAAATTCGATGAAAAATGATGAAACATGAATTCAATTAGCATTTAGTATCACATGAAAATTGATTTAACTCTCATTAACAAGCTCTCTTGAAACCTGCGTTGGTGGTGTGTTATGTAATTAGCGAAGAGACAACACATTAGCAAGCTATTTCAGTAAAAAGTAAAACATTTCAGTGAAAAAAACAACAGGTCAAAGCAACTTACGGATACCATTTCAATCCCAACGACATGGCGGAACGACGACCTGCTTCGCCGCCCAAATCGGGTGCTACGCGGCGGTGCCATATTTGCATCGTGCCCTCTGGCATTGAGCGTGGCCGATGTGAAGCATTTTTGAATGCTGTCAAATTAAGTCTTGCAATAATGGCACATTGATCTCTATTAATGGACCACTGTTTCAGGACCGTAATAAAAAAACTGTTCAGACATATCTCATGCAGTCCAACATTTCATTAAATCTTGTTCTCAGGTTAAACATAAAAGAAATTCCAAAACTGCCCCAGAAATTACCGAATCTTTTGAACGAAATAAGAAAGCTTCCCCCAAATTGTAAATTTACCAACCAAACAGTCAAATATATCAACATGTGGGAAGACTCTTGTTTTCATATTTTCTCGAACATAAAATTGTGAGAGAATGAAACCAAAAAAAATAAACGTAAAAATGTAAGAAGTAAATTATCCGAAATTATACTTTCAACAGATAGGGCAACATGCTACAATATTGACATCGAAATTACACTTTTTATTGTAAAAAGGTAAAAAAAAGAAAAATTTGAATTTCAAGCAGCTTAATGAAGGAACAAAAGATCATTACAGATCATTTCTACAAATGACCGAGAGTATGATTGATTAATTAAGATATGCTTTTGAACCTGAGTGACAAGGCAATATAGCGTTGACATTAATATTCTGGTTTTGCAGTCTATTGCAAAAGAAAACAACACTTAGCATTACCAGAAACTTATAGGATTTAGAAGCGAGTGCGATTATTCGAATCTCGCAGGAAACAGAAGTTTCAGGCTGCTTCTCTTCACCAAAGAAGAAACCAAGAACAGTACGCAACAACAAATCTACGTGGCCCGGTAAAAACAAACCTTTTTTGATTTCCTAAATCTCTAAATCAATGAAAAAACCCAGATTTTTGAAAGAACTTTCACAAACTCGTTTAGTTCAAGCTAAAAAATCCCGGTAAATGTACTTTGTCACTTCGCAAAAAAAATACAATTATGCTGAAGTTTGTTGCCTTAATATGATAAACCTTGCACAATCTCACGGACGTTTAATTTCGAGAGCGCGGGGGAAATACGGTAAATGTACTTTTGTTTCAGGAGCAACATTGCTCTCGTTAAATAAAAACAACTAGCTTTTTTTAAAAAATTAATTACAGAAAAAACCAACAATTTTTTAATTTTCTTTTTTAACTTAAACAAGATTATTTGGGTATTTCATTGATGCTACCCCTGGTAAACAGTAGGAACATTTTTGCCTTTCACAAAATTTAATCTTAGAAAGAGAAGCACTGAGGGAAAGAAGAAGTTAATATGGACAGAAAACAATACGTTTCCTGCTTAAATTTATTTTTCGATTGCAGGTCTTTTAACTTTGGCTCACAAGACGATCTTTTTACTCTGCTGGCCACCCTGGGGATTATGTTGTCAATTACCATAAATAGCACCTGGTTGATCGATAAAAGGAAATTAAATCATTCGTCTCACGATAAATACGTAAAATCGAATGTAAAACCTGACCTTTTCCACACACACCCCACACACCCACACCCCACTTTAATGCTGCCAAGCAGCTTTTTTTTTTAATTAATTTTTAGATTAAAAGTTTAATGTTTCAAATCAGCCACAGTGAACTATTCTTCAGCCCCTAATGGTCACCAAAGTGGTCACAACACAAATAAACTGTCTAATGAAAAGAGCAAGGTTGCAAAAAAAACTGATACCAAATTCGAGCTTTTAAAGTTGCCTTGGTTAAATTCAGTTCTCGATTGAAACAGTGCCTTCGCGAATAGTGAACAGATAATCCATCTTTAGAACCTAATAAATGGCCTTTCCAAGTGTCATTACAAAATACTACAGGCCATATTTAACGCAGAGCTACAAAATACCGTGACAACTAATTTGTGCTTCCTGCGGTGTCTGGTTAAATTCACATTTTTTTTACTGTTGGCCTCTGTCTTTTCAGAAAAGGCTTAAAAGACCCTCTTTTTTCAAACGTTAGTGACCACTCAAGCCGTCATATCACAAACTAAACCAGTATATATTTAGCCATGGTTACAAAGTATCCTCACAAGTTGAGCTACATTGCCTGGTTAAGGTCTTTATCTTAGATAATGGTCTGACACCAACGGTGTTTCGTGCTCCTGGATGGTGATGAGGCAAAATAAGACAGCCTATATTTAGAACTGAGTTTCAAAGCACGCTGACATGAAAACAGAGCTCTCTATGTTTCCTAATAAAATCTATTTTTCGATTCTTGGTCTTAATTTTTGGTAAACAGCCTATATGAGCCCCTACTTTGGTCCTGGTGGCCTTCCCGAGCTGAGCATTGACGTTTTGTATAAGTCAGATCTGTTAGTTAAATTTACGTTATATATAGTTACACTCAAAGAACCAATGAAACTTTATCCAAAATCCCTTCGAGGATCACCTGTTGCCCCCCAAAAATAACGGTAATGAAGGAGGGAAAAAACAAAACAAACTGGCCATTCATTTGTGTTAGATCCAAGGCAACTCCGTACATAAACCATTTCATGACATTTTCACATGACAATAACACCCACACCATTTGCTTTTTACGTAGTTGCACACCACTCATTATGTAAATCATTAATTCATTCACATTCCTAACTTAAATAATACATCGTGTAATATTCACAGTAAACATTCAAACTTGTACTCATGAAGATTTGGTAAAATGCATGTTTGTAAGTGTGTGTGTGTATGTACTCAAAAGCATTAAAAAAGCGACAAAATAAATATTAAAACCTCTAATACACCATCTGTCACATAGTGACTGTGTGACAAATGGTGTATATTTCTAGAGGATTTCTATGTGTGCACATGAATATATATTTATACATGCATACACACCCACAAATATATATATATATATATATATATATGTATAATTATACCTTTACCAATATGTTGCACAATATATATGATGTATATTAAAGTAACCAAATGGAAATCCAAACAGAAAAATAATAATGAAAAATATTTCTGTGACCTTTGGGCTGAACACTACAACCTGCATCTCATTCGGGGAAATAGGAAGATTTGGAAAGTTGTCACACTCGTTGCAAGTCGGAGCCAAGTAAAACTTTATAAGGCCCGTTAAGAAGTGAAATACTTCTTTTGTATCAAAATTTGCCCATTCCTTTTTTTACATTTTTAGCAGAAGCTAAATTTCAAAAATTGGTGGGATAAGACGTTGACGGAATTCAATGTGATACGGTGGGGTGAATTTGGTGTCTAGCCCACGCTTTGGAAGTGTAAAACAATTTCTTTTATCTGTGAGGATTAAAATGCTAATCCTCAAGTACAAAAAAGGTTCTTTTATAAAACATTTACTTACCGATCACAAAAGCAGCTATAATCTTGGAAACAACCAAGCTATCAGCAGAGACGCAATCTCCTAAGAACGGGTTACTGATGTATCGTCCACAGGTTATCGCAATAGCCGCCAAAGATGTTGGGCGAATCAATGTTACTTTAACCCATATTAACATAAATGAGAACATTCCTCCATATGCGTCTAATATATAGGCATACTCCGCACCTGATTTTGGGATTATAGTTCCGAGTTCAATGTAACTTAGGGATGCAAGCATTGTTAAAATACCACACGACATCCATACTAATAGGGCTGATCCGGCCGAACCAGATCGTTCAAAAACTGATTTGGGAGATGCAAAGATACCAGAACCAATTATGGTACCAACAATTAAAGTTGTTCCCGTAAATGGACCTAATTTGCGCAACAAAGTCAGGCTGCCCCCGCTACCCTGACCCTCTTCTTCTGGAGAACCCTTATCATTTGACTCGAGCAGATTTTGTGAACAGCAATAACAACCGGCCTCAGTTTGCAATACTGTTTTGTTGTCAGGAGAACAACACTTGCTGCATTGTTGATTATAATTGTTTATTGAATCAACAGAGTGACTACAGTATCCTTCTGTCAACAAGTGATTGTTCTTTGCTGTAACGGTAGTTAATTCATCGGCATTACAGTTAACATGAGCGTTTGGTACGGTGATATAATTCTCAGCCAGAAATATATCTGCATTCCCTTTTGATCCACTTTCCTTGTTTGATGAATTTGAATACTCGTTTTTTATAAGAGAAATTTCAGCATCCGAAATAACTGATGATCCAGTATCCTGTAATTTATTGTTATACTGGTTATTATCCTCTACTAGAACAGAGCTATGCAATTTATTATTATCCCTGTCACTGAGCTCAGTGGAAACATGCACATATGGATGCGACTCTGACGTTCTTAAATTATTTCGATCGTCGGAAATGAATCCATTGTCCAATGGATGGTATCTTAATTTTTCTGTTGATGTTAAAAACCCTGATATATTTTGGCAAACATACTTTGCTGATTTCTTTAATGACTTTTGATTTGTGTATAAGTGATTTTCAGATCTGGTTCTCAAACTGGAACTCAAATCACAATAAGTACTGGATGACATATTCTTGTTTACAAGCTTCGGGTGCGTATCTTTTCGTAGCAAATCTTCCGATGTCAGTATTTTATCCTGCAATTTATTTTCTACAACGTTAACTTCACTTCCATTTCCACCGGTTTTTGAAGCCGATAAACTGAGCTCGGGTATCTCTGTGTTTGACGTAACCTTACCTTCTCTGTTAATACATCCATTCTTTTTGGTCCAGTCCCAGGTGTGGTGATTACCTTTGCTTCCAAGTGAATCCCCTGCATTACAATTAAAATTCGATTTCTGATTTTTGAAGCGAAGCATTTGTTCATTCTCGCATTCTACAATACTTGTATCAGATATTTCGCGTCTAATTAGCTTTCGTACTTCACGAGCTGATTTTGTTACCTTTAAATTTGTTTTGGGCAAACGTTCTAGATTAGCAGAGGTAAGTGATTTAATTTGCCTAACCCATGGTGTTGTACTATTGTTCCTATCCGCAACAGTAAGCCCATTGTATTGTGAATAATTCCTAACTCCATTTTTGCGATGATTTATTTCTGATCGACTATTACCGTTTGTGTTAGAAAAGAAATCATCCTCATTCAAAATATCAACGTGTATACCATCACTGTTTTTGTCGAATACGTTCTTATCCGTGTTAGATGGTTTCACTGCATAATGACAATCCAACAACTCAGTATTGTCGTACAATGATCCTCTTATTTCCAAATTTGCCCTTGCTATATCTTGAGCCCCGAGTGAAAATTTACCTCTGTCCTGACTGACCTCTCCACTAAAATTATTCACAGACGAATTAAATATACTTTTCTCTTTAAGTTGAGTTGGCAAGACACGGTCCGATAACACCAGATTTTTTATCCTTGCCTTAAGATTGCCACAGTTATCAGCCAACGATACACCTGTTTTTGATTCCATGAAGACTTGTATTTTAATACATTATCCTCTTTGCTAACTCTGACTGAGTACGCGGGAAAGCTTCAAGTTTTTTTTATAAAATTTATAATTGTTATTTCCGAGGCTTAAAGAAACTTTCCCTCACTCCCAGCAAGAGACAGTGTATTTCCAATTCATTCCAACACAGTGAGGTGGTGCAAGTTTGTGTTAATTCAACAAAATCACTCAGTTGTTGTGTGATGACCAGTTGTACTGAAAAGACAAAAGTAGCTGATAGTAATATTCATAGCCAATGAAGTAATTTAACTTAGTTTCGTTGAATGTCCCGTAAATTGTCTATTAAGACATTGCTATTAAATTAAAGCCACGTAAAAATACCATTCGATCAGTCTTTTAATTTGTTAGCACTGATAAAAAAGTCTCCAGAAATACATCATCTGTCAGCGAAATCGATTGTAATACAACGCCAAATGAAATGAGTTTATTTTCCTTTCCACAATTAGAAATACTCAAAAAATATCATTCAACAATACGAATACAATAAAATATTATCAATTGTACTATCAGCAAGAGCTCAGCACTTCCTCTAGACCACTTATTCGCTTAAAAATGTCTCCGTTTGTCTGCTGTTTCAAGCACGACTGCTATTCTTAGTTGAATTTTTTGTGAATTAGTCTGCCAGTTAAGCTCCTTCACAACGGCAAAGAACCCAAATTCTTGTCGTCAATTAATGACAGTAGATGTGAACGACCTTCTGTGGGAATTAGCACACGACAATAAATCACAAAACTGAATTCTAATTTGTCTACGGAAATATTAACACTTTATTCATACGTTCCTGTTATCATCAGATTAAATCCATGGTCACAAAAACTGAAACGAAAAGCCGAGAAATTGTCTCCAAACTTTTTAATACAAACCCTGCTTAAGAAAAACCGTCATGTATGATGAATTTAATCTTCGAAGAGCTCACTGCTGATATTAAGAAATTCTATCAATGACTCAACAAAGGGCGTATTTACTCATCATTTTTCAAGTGAGCCTAAAATAACAAAAACGTGTGCCAGAATTGGCAACAGTCTCAGTTTACTTTCCGTTTGCTCAAAACCCACCAAAACATCAATCCTAAAATACCTTGTTGAGTTCACTGTGACTTCACACGTAGCTGTCATAGACAGAGAGTGACCAGTGGCGGCTTTTTTTAAGTCCCCTTTTTTGCAAAAACCGACAATCAGGTTCGTGAATTTTATTCTTCAAGTCTGAAACTCACAGAGTTTTTTTAATAGTATTTCTTCCTTTTGTTCTAAAATTTTAATGAAGGATTGTACTTAAAACTCGTTTCAGTTGACAGAACATACATCCAGTTCTCAGGTGCTGTTGAAATCTGTTGAAATCTGTTGAAATCAAGTAACATCACGAAAGCTTTCACAAAGACAATTTAACCACAAATGACAATTGTTTGCACCTTTTTCAGAATATTACAATCTTTATAATTACTCAAGCCAATTTCTGGTACTTATTATAAATGTGAAGTACGCGATCTTCGGTTTCCCTGGCTAAACAATCTTTAAATGATAGTTGATAAAGAAAAACAGACGGACAGGATTAAAATAAAAAAATTTGAGCCGCTCCTGGCGTTCTTTTAGTTTTCCTAGCATTTTAAGAAATTTTCATCAATAAATTACTTGGGCCCAATTAAAGTGTCTTTAACCCAAATTATTATCAGGGAAAAAAACAATCAACTAATGAATTCATTATCTTTTAAATTATGGTCTGGAACATATCTGTAAAGAGAACAGTCCGAATACCAATTTTTTGTATCTTCTAGCTAACTATTTTTCTTTTTCATTATCTATCCATCCATCTGTCTACATATACATCTCCATCTATCAATGTATTTATCGATCAGTCCATTTATCCATCCACCCACCTATCAACATATCTCGCTACCTATCAGTTTATTGATCCAATCATCCATCTATCCATCTATCTACAGTATCTATCTACAGTATCTATCTACAGTATCTATCTACAGTGTATAGCTGTCAATTCATCCATCTTCATATCGATCTATTTATCTACTTATCCACACATCTATCTATCTAGCTATCTATCTACCCATCTATCTATCCATCTGTCTATCTACCTACCTACCTATCTATCCATCTATCTATCCATCTATCCATCTATCTATATATCCATCTATCTATCTATCCATCTATCTATCTATCTTTCTATCTATCTATCTATCTATCTATCTATCTACCTGTCTATTCATCTATCTATCTATCTATCTATCGATTCATATATCTGTCTATCTGTCTATTTATCTATCTATCTGTCTATCTACCTATCTATCTATCTATCTATCTATCTACCAATTTCTCAATCAATCTATCTATCCATCTATCTGTCTATCCATCTATCTAACTATCTATCTATTATCTTTCTATCTATTTCTTTATCTTTCAATCTGTTGTAAAACAAGAATGATGTTACCTTTTAACTGGTACATACTTCCAAATTTATTAAACTCCGAATCCGAATTCCGAATTAAACCTTTTTGTGACATGTTTTTTCTTTGCTGAAACCACCTACCAACCTATCCACAAAGGAGCACACTGCTTTTAAATTATTTAACTATAATGCATATGCATTATCTTTTTATATAGTTTAATTTACCTACATTTATTGGATTTTTGTACATAAGAATAATTTTTATTTACGATTAAAAGGTTGTTGTGAAAGTTGCAAATCAGTACCATCTCATTTCAAGTCTCTACCCACATACTCCGTTTCACTTCATTTTTTTTCAGTAGTTACAACAAGTCAGGGAGCGATTCTGCTCTTCTCTGTTATTAGTATCCACATAGTATCGTTCTTAAATGAGAAGTTGCTGTTTACTCACACTTTGTTTTTGCCATATAATCAAGCTAAATCTTTATTGTTGTTAAAATTATCTACGCTTTTTAATCGGGCAATCCAATGTGAACTAAATTCTCTGTTAACTGTCATCTTTTTTCGTTTATTTAATTAAGCTTTACCGTCTCTTAGCTTCTGGCAAATATGAAAGTTCACTTGAGGTGCTTGCCAGAAGTAAACAAGGATTATGAAAAGCACACCATCTTCAAAACTACCATTTTTATAAAGTTGTCTACATTGTATTCAACAAAGTCCCATGCCAAATTGGTGCAGTTGCCACTCTCTCAAAGCAACTTGTTAACTTTACCAAGAAGGTGGTATCCCGAACATCATTGACAATATACAAATCTCCTCCATTACAAAAACTCTAAGAGTCGTAAAAACAGTGTAGCCAGTTTTCAAGACCAAAGCTTTGTCAGAGGCTATTTTTGACGCCAAGCCCAGTTTTAGCAAGACAAAATATGTTTTAAGAAATATTTATTATTTGTGATAATCTCATCTACACTAACCTACTAGTTGCTGCAAGTTTTAAGCTTCCATAAAGTTGAAAATAAAGGAGTTTCAAAAACTAGTAATGTCATTGCTCAGACCTCAAAGGTTTACAAAGCTGGATAAAGAATTGAAACCTTTGAGTCTTCCCCACGGCACAGAGATAACGAAATCATCTGGATTCTTACAGCTGCAAAAGTGTCTAGGATTAAAGCTCATTCATGGTATCAAATGATACTTTATTAATGAAACAGAATCCTCTGATTACTCCATGCACTGTTGGAGTTGTGGTGACCTGGTTAATTGATCTAAGTAAGAACGCAGAGTCTGCTTATATGTTGCCTCTCCTCACCAAAAACCCCTTCCCTAATGTCAGTCGGTATACCCTTGCGTTTTTGCCGTTGTCTATTTATTTTTCTCTACCGTGATATACCGTGTTTCACAGCTATGATAATAATGGTGATAATAAGAAACGAATGAACCCATAACGATAGTAGTAATAATAAATAATAATAATAATTATTATTATTATTATTATAGTTGTTGTTGTTGTTGTTATAAAAAGGTAAATAGAGGTTTTCCTTTGGGTATTGCGATCATTCCCTGCCGGGGTGGATAGACACAGGGGGAAACGTTGTTCTTTCCTTAAGTGCCTAACAATGGTCTCTTTACCCTGTTAATGTTAAGCCTAAAATATCATTTTTGAGCAACTCTGGTATCTTCGCAAAAGGCTGGAGTTTACCTTCAAGCAGGGACTACTTGAGGTGAACTGTGTCAACCTAACCGATATCAGTCTAAACTTTATTGATTGATCGAATGTTTGTTGATTATTGTTTATTCTTAGGTTCATTGAATATTTATTGACGTTTATTGACTGGTTGAATGTTTATTAGAAATGTAGAAAAATTGCAAGTGAAGGTCGTTAATTCAAAGAGTGATTCGACACCAATTAAGTCTTTTTAAGCATTTTGCCGCCTTGCGTTAGCTCGACTTGAGCTTGGTTATGCCACTGGTTCAAATATCTATCTTAGTTCTCTTTAGAATTCAGAACTAAAGTAGATATTTGCCTCTTGTACTTCCGTGATTTTCACGACAAACACCAGCAGGAAGAGTAGTGAGCGTTCCAACGAACAAAGGCCTACCCACGTCCTCCCTCCTCTGTTATGATAAAAAGATAGCAGAAATTTTTCTGATGGAAACTAAACTTCCACCTGCTGCCGATATACAAAAGGCAACAACGATGTAATCTGCTCGCACGCTTCAGTTTTTTGGGCGAAGCTCAAGTGCAGGTTCGTGACATGAGCACTTTGCTCCAGGCTGTCAGGTTTAAACTGGGCTAACAAAAATCTTGTTGAACATTGGCCAACAACACATTGCAATAAACAACAACGGAAGACCAAGAAGTAGGTCATAACCAGAGAGGTGCTTAAAAGGGCTGGAGCCTGGCCAACCCAATGTTCTCAACGATACAATTTTTTTATTTCAATAACAAGATGCTTCTTTTTTAACGATGTGGCTTGATGGAGGGGTAACAGTGGCAGGCTTCATTTATTTGGCTTTAATGGTAGTTTAATTCGTTTTGTAGCTGAAAATCAATGTTCTACTTTAATAGGATGTAACTTTGAGCTTATTTTCCTGACTATTGTTGGTCCCTAACTTTTATTGTACCCTTCCAAACAGCTAAACCATTTCTACCTTGGGCATTTTGTTGACCAGTTAATGACAAAGGTCAAGGTTTTCTTCTCCTGACAAATATTTTTCCTGTATCCTCAAAATTTCCTGATTATGCCAGTGCTACTCACAAGTCGAAGGAATGTAAAATTTGTAAGAAATCTTTACAGTTAAAACCCCAATCATGCCCAGTTCCTTGCTGTTAATGCTATCTAATGTTACCTTTCAAGCAATGATAGTTTGACTTCCCAACGTTTTCTCGGAGCTAATGAAGACATTTTATGATCAGATCTTTTCGGATGAATGGCGGAGATAGTCGCTTTTGATACTTCGGTCTCCCCCTCCCACCCCCATTGTTTTCCTGCTCAGAGATATTCAGTATCAGCATTAATGCATTTAAATTTCGTTACTGCTGCTATACCCACATTTACGCCGGTAATGGATTTTCTGACGATTTTAGCAAGAAATTTAAACTTACAAACACTGTTGGCACTCCGACCAGTCACTAAATCTCAGCCCACTAATTTTAAGATAGTTCCGCAGTCCTTTATTAATTTTAGTTTTCTTTTATCCTCTTTGAAGAAATTATATATAGTGAATTATTTTTTAAAAGAAGTGCTTCTCCTATTTGAAGAAAACCTAAAAACATAATCCACTTTTAATTTGTGGTTTATGTTAAATTTGACCCTCCAATGTGATACTGTGGCAACCGCCATAACAATTACATAAAAATGTGCTGTAAAATTTCAACAATTTCCTATTTGTTTGCATCTTCTTGCACAATAATTAACAGAGACTGAGCTTTCACATCTTAATTGTAGGTTTCTATTCCTGAACTGTTATGGAAAACAAAGTCGGGATGACTGCGCCCTGTGAAATTCTACCTTACAGACAAACACCAGACCAAATCCACATGTCAAGAGCATCGCTCATCAACAAGATGGGAAAAGAAGAAACAGATCAATTCGACAGTCACCAATGTCAGCCCTACGTTACAAAGATATACAGGGGTAGGGTATATATTGACAAGGTAAGGTAAAATTGCTTTAAGTTTAAAATAGCACCAATTGAGGGTCAAAATTAAATCATCAGCGTCGTCAAGAAAAGAAAGGGTTACCAAATACCTGTGGCAAAACCATGTTGATATTTGTGGCAGAACACAGCTTTTAAAAAATATTGCATGAGATCTACACAGAATTGTACTAAAACTAGTCGTTAAGCATTTTGGTCAATATATAATTTTTTGTTAATTGTGAAGTATGAAAACAGCATTTAGTCCCCTAGGTCAATTTTCAATGACCGAGAAGGATTTTTTATTTGTTGGTAGGTCTCAGTGGAAATCGGCTTTCTTTTACTCCCAGCACTGGAATTGAGTCAGACAAGGTAGACCTAGGTACGACAGGTACACATAAAAGCAAACAGAAATGAGAATGGTTTGGACTCACTTTTGGAAAGCCTCTGATTAGCATCGTTGGCCAACCCTCAAGGTGGAAACGACAAGAAAGCCGGAAAAAAGCGAGACAACGCACCACATGCAGGAAATGGATCGAGGCCAAAGAGGAGAACAAAGAGTCCTTTACGAGGTTCGTTACTCCTGAAGGTCACTTGTAAAAGCTGTGATAGATCGAAGAAGATGGTACACTAACAATACATTGAAACAAATTAATAATAAATTAACTAATATAGTATGTACAATGTACAATACATTGCCAGTCCAAAAATTCTATAAAACTGTAATTAAAATACAAAAATTATCCATTACGTTTCAAGTCTGACAAAATATGTGTATCTTGAAGCTGTGAGGAAAATGCAACGCTGAAAAAATGGAAGAACTATTCCACTTCACCCTCATTCAGGGGAAGGTGGGAGTTTCCTTGATGGTAGCCCTGGTAAACAGTGGGCGCATTTTTGTCTTTAACAGATTTCATCAGTGAAGGGCCCGAAATGAAGCAAAACATCAAGAAAATGGGAAACAGAAAGCACGCAAAACACGGATCGTACTCGAGGACCCTCCGTGGGAAGATGCTTCCCTTTGGGTTGACCTTTAGCCAGTGATCAAGTATGTTAAAACCATCTGTCGACCCACATAACTAAAGACCCGACCAAGGAGAGACCAGAACTCTATAGGTGACCTTAGCCAGAAGGCTGAGAAGCTAGGAGGAAGGTGTGCTGACTCAGCTGGGACCTACAAATTTCATCACATTCCTTCCTTTGCAAACTTTCAACAATGACATTATACATAGGTGAGAAATGTGGTATTTCATAATTGAAACAATCTGTAAACTGCATATAGATATCTCTTTATATATATGAAGTCTGCAAAAAATCTTTATTCAGTGGTTACACACACCCTCATTCTTGTTTTGAAAAAAAATTTTAACCCACCCCCTGAAAATATTTTTTGATTCTCACCTGGAAAATTTTACTAATTATGACGTCCAACTGTGCATGATAACTTCGTTACTCCCAACAAAGCTTCGTGTAAAAAGTAAAATTGATCAACGGCAAGGAAGTAAGGATACGACTTTCCTTGGCAGTTGTTTGTAAGCTCCAGAGTCGGTCTGTCGGTCTGGGTGCCATATCCTTCTAGGACTTGGGTGATCATGATCTTCCACTTCTTTCGGTCTGCTGCATTTCTAATCAGGGTTATGTTAGTCTTTCCTGTTACCTCGCTTAGACTTGTCAAGTATGTCATTCGCTGTCTCCCCCTGCTCCTCTTGCCTTCTACTTTCCCTGTCAATGCTTGGTTTTCGAGGCCACCTTCCCTTGGCACATGTCCTACGAACCGAAGCTATTGTTGCTGGATAGTCTTCATCAGTGATCGCTTTGCGTCTGTTTCCTGTAGTACATTGCTGTCGCTTCTCTTTTCTGTCCACGAAATACCTAGCATGCGCCTGTAGAACTACATCTCCGTTGCTTCGAGCCTTTCCTCCATCGATCTTGAAATGGTCCAGCACTCGCTTTAATAAGTTAGTATTGGTATCACATAGTAAGCCAGGAGTCTTTTTCTGGAATTTTGGGACTGCGTCTTGTTCCTCAAAAGCTTGCCCATTTGTTCAAAACATTCTTTTGTCATCCCCTATCCTCTTTTTGATTTCTTGTTCACATCTCCCATCTTCAGTAATTAAGCTGCCCAAATATCTGAAGCTTGGCACCTGTTTTATTTCTTCTTGTCCAATTTTGATGGTTATTAATGGCCCTACGTTGTTCTTGCTGATCACCATTCATTCAACCTTTATTACAATGATTGACAGTCCCTTAGCCTCACTGGCCTCAACGACTGTGTCGAGAAGGGTATGTAGTATAGCCTCACCTTCTGCAGTTAGTACCGGATCATCGGCATAGCGAAGATTATTCAAATTGTAGCTCACCACGTGGCACTCAGGAATCGTCCTCGAGCTCACTCATAACATATTCGTTATAGATGTTGAAGAGATCGGGCGAGTACATACACCCTTGTCTCACACCTCTTTTTATTTTGGTGTATTCACTGATGTTGCTATCTACTCGTACCACTGCACTTTGATGCCAGTAAAGGTTCCGCAGAAGTCTGATATCTTTCCCATGTATGTCCGGTTATTGCAAAAGCTCCAGAGTAGGTAGGTAAAATCTCAACAGGAGAACAACAACAACAATAACAACCATCATCCAAACCATCTGAAATTTCTTTATTCACAAAAGCCGCCACCCGAATCACGGCCTCCCCCAGCAGTGTGACCTTTGCCTTTCGCCTCGGTCACAATTAGTGATAGTATTTCTAACATTGTCAGGAAGAATTAATCAAGCTAACTGGGTTGTCTCGTCTTTCGAATTTAATGCAATCTTCGGATCTCAAAGCTGTGTGAATTAACAAATGGCGCTTGGTAAGTTGCCTAATTTCACTTTTAAATTGTTTTAAGTACTTATGTAAAGTAACTCACATTAGAAGGCCGTAAATTCAGTTTACGTCAGCATTCTCTAGGTAAGTTGCTTGTGTTTGTCCAAGTACTAAAGGAATTTGGGAAAAAAAAGAAATTACCAAGCGCCAGTTTATGATTTACGGGCTTATGAGAACTGAAGATTTATTGAATTTCAAAGAACAGACAAACTGATCACCATATTGGAGACCAAATCTATGAAAGGTTTTTGGGTAAAGACAAGTAGCTTACAAAGGAACTTAATGATGATGATGTTATAAATATATTTATATATATATATATATTTATATATATATATATATATAAGTGAAAAGGTTTTGTTGAGATAGGTTTTTGAGTAATACATAGTAATAATACAGTGCCTCCCTGAACCATGTATTATTTTGAATTATTATTTTCCGACCCAAAGTAAGCCACCCTGAAAGACCTGTGTATCCCACGGTAACTGGACCTCTTACTGCAACAAGAACAAAACAATTTTTACATAGCAACAAGGCACTCAGAAATAATAAGAACAATACAATCAACAATTCTGACTACATAACAGTGCTCAAATAAATAACTGCCTTCGAAAACTGTGTTGGGGAGCAAGATTGTTCCCTATCTGAGAAAGGACTTCTGTTTACTAATTGCAAATTACGGTGCTTGAACTGAGCTTCTTTTCTTTGTGTTTTATTTTTATTATTAAACACATTTTTAGAGGATATAGGATTTTTGAATAGGGAAGCAAAAAATGTTGATTGAAGAGTGGGGAAAAAAAGATGTTACAGGTTGCTGGAAAAAAAGACAAGCATATAAGGAAAAGTAAGCGAAATTACAAGGACAGCAAAGGAGAACTGGGCATAAGACGACTCGTATAAGGAGAACGTTTTATTGCAGGTGACAGGATCCCTGTATATTGTTCATGTTTGTCAAGAAAGCCGGTATCCAGTGCCTTCTAACAATCAAAGCTAACTACTAGCGTTCTCGTGAGGCTCAGGACTTAGTCTGGCAGAACTTATTTTTCTGACCGGGGATCGGACAAAAGGAAGTAACTGGTACCCTAAAACCAGAACTTCTTGCAAAAGAACCTGGTTAACCCGGCAAGGTATTACATCGTAAGAGGGAAAAAACTCTGAATTGAGAACTCCATTTCCTTGTGTTCACATCTGCTTGTAAAAAAGGTGTCAGGAGTCACACTCGAGAAGAAATTTGTAGTAGACGTACAGAAGGCATTTCAACGCTGTTTCAGCATCCTTCTCGGAACTACTTAGGCGACCCTGGCGTCAATCTGTGCCAGCTCTTGCCTAGGTATTGGACTATAGTAGCAACGTGAAGACGGACATAGTACGTGACCAAAACTCCTTATGGTACCAGTCTATCAAAACTCCATCAATTTGAAGGGAATACCCATTGCTCCGCTAGTCAAAAAGCCAGTTCAAATATCACAAGAGTTTGGCTACTTGTTAAATTGATTTAATTCTCCTTTGGTAATGACAGCAGTAATTTTAAACGGACAAGGAAAATGGAAACAGATAAAACTGAACAGTTACGAAAGGAGTAGAAAAGATGTCCTCTGGCCCTTCTGGTACAGAAAAAGCCATTTTAAGTTATTCCAATTTAAAAGTTAAGAAGAACACTTGTTTTCACATAGAAAAACAATTTTTAAGTTATAAATTGTATGAAAGAGTCCAGAAGTGATTGTGATAGGGCTAGTAGGAAGTAACACACCTCGCTAATTTTCAAGTATATGCTTAACAGTCAAAATCAATGATGTCCTCACACACAGGTATTGTTGATTCGAAGTGGCTAAATATTCTTTCACGTAGTTGTATATCACTCAATTCTGTGATTCTAGGTCAAATACCTTTTTGTTAACCTGGTAGTTATTCATAAATCTATGCAGATGTTTCCTTTTCACCGAGATCCTGAGTTGAGGTACCAGAAAAATTTGTGAACTGTCAACGCTGGGGAGGGGGTCCTTCATTCATGATAAATCTGAAAAAATACTTCGGTGGAGTGCAAATCTGAGGGTGGGTAAATTAAAGTTTGCCTTTTCAAAAACAACAAGATTCCGAACAAATCTTTAATGTGTTATAGCAGTAGATTTACTAATCCCAGCTTAAAATCAATAGATTTACACGTAGAACTGCTCTCAACGAATACAAATATTGATGGTCACAATCTTAACTTTCTCAGGCTAAAATCCTTAGATGTCAGGGTAGAAAACAATCTTGTTTGTGGTCTATGAGTAAATCGGCTTTCATTTATCTGACTGAGAAAGATGGCTATTGAAGTCAAGACCTCACTTAACGGAAACAAAGTAACAATAATTCTCTTTGAAGTTTTCCATAAGTAAGCCCTTTTCTTCACGAAAATGATCGATGCCTTTTCTCTTTTTTGATTAAGTAACAAAATTATTCTGAGCCACCAAGAGACATGCTACGGAGGGTTTAAATGGATTTGATAGATAGAATCTAAAACTTTTATTGAGATTGTCTTGTGACAGTAAAAAGCCTTGTGATGAAGCTTGTTAACTTTTAAAAGCGCATTGATCAACTTGGATTGTCAAATGACTACATGAAAATGATCTATATGACCTGAGATATAAATAAGTGTCCGTTGTAATTAATATTCTCTGCCTTATAATTCAATTTATGACCGATAGACCCCAAGCTACACCACACCAGCCTCCGTATTATGTCTCAATTTCAACGGATAATCATCCCGATATCATACAAAGCCACACTCATTTTTTATAAAAGAAGATATTTTTAAACAACCTTAGTTTCTCACTTCAGTGATATTTTATCTAGGTTCACGAGTAAAATTCCCACAAGGGTTACAATGTGTCATCCATTAGGTGGACCTTTGGTCAAAATTTCACAGGAAGAAAAAATGAGTAATAAATACCATAATTAGAATATAAACAGTGTATATAATATGCTTAATCTGTACCTAAATTCATAAAGGACGGCCGAGCTAAATCAGCCACAAGGGTATCTACTTTTACCGAATCAAGAGCCTTAACACACCCAACCAGAAGTCAACTTATAACACCGACTAATCGATCACCGAATCGACAAAACAGTGGTTTTCAAATTTCTTTTTATATGACCTGTATTTTATGGTCTGTGACAGAATACATATTTCTATTATTGATTTGAAGCTTTACCAGGTTGGATGTTAAGACGTTTATGCGGCAAAAAAAGATAAGCGAGTTCAGCTTGACCCATTTCTCTGCAGGTTAAGCAAGTTCAAAACACTAAACATAATTATTTCATGTTTAATAATAAGGTGAAGGAATAAAGGTCGCTTTCATCTCTCATTGGCACAAAAATTAGTACTATTATATAATATCAAATTTTTATTAGAGGGAATACTCATCATTAATATTATTTTTCGTTTTATTTTCATTTATGTTATTACTAGTGATCACCTTGTTATTACAATTGTCTGTATTATTATATTAACATTACATTTTATATCATAATTGTTGTTGTTATTCTTATTATTATCATATTATATTACTAATATTTATACTACTACTAGTAGTAAGTAGTAGTAGTAATAGTAGTAGTAGCAGTAGTAGTAATAGTAGCGCCAGCAGTAACAGCCGCAGCAGTAGTATTGATATTCTTAACTCGACAGTGATCGTCTTTTCACATCATTAATTTAGCAATGTAATCACTACAAATCAATATTGTCATTAAGAATATTTAGGTTTTGGTATACAGGCCAGCCAGTGTAAACTATCACTTACTGTGAGGTTTGACATCTGATGTAATAGCTGAAAATCAGTTATTCATGAGGCTTAAATTTTCAGGTCTTCTTTTTTCTTAAAAACTAGCTTCGAGTACAAGCTTAAGATCAAAACCCTTTTCAGTACCAGTATCTGTATCAAGACCCTAGCCCTTACTATCAGAGTAGCCACTCTTGTTATTGTTATTACATGTACCACTACCAAACCACTACCATAATTTTACCACTACTGTTACTACTGCTACTACTACTGCTACTGCTACTTCTACTATTACTACTACTACCACTACTACTACTACTATTACAACTACTAGTAATACCAATACCACCACTACTACTACTACTGCCATTATTATCATTATTGTTGGAATCTTTATTACTTTCAGCTTAAAAGTAACGAAAGAGACAAACCAAATGATTCCGTAGGGCTTGATTGGGAATGAGTTGAGAAAAGAAGAAGGGATAGAGAAGAATATCTTGGAGGCTGAAATGGTAGGGAAAAGGGCAAGAGGAATACAAAGATTGAAGATGCTAAATTAGATGATGGGGATATTGAGGGTTGAAGATGGAAAACAGTTGGGCAAGGTTGCAAGAGATAGGAAAAGGTGGAGAGGGAAAGTACAGCCATGATTCGTCTACGGTATTTGATGCCAAGACACTAGAAGAAGAAGACGATGTAGAGGTTTCTTCACTCAATATATTTTGCCCCTTAACAAAGGAGAATTTATTTCCTTATTTTTACAATTCTTCATCTGAACAATTGTGGGACATTCTACAAAAATCGCGTGGTTAAAAGCAGTTTGATTGTCGCTTATATCTCTTTACAGTAAATTTGAAGTCAATACTTACTAACCCTTATCCTCATATTGTGGCAAGTTGCCCACAATTAAGTTCGGTTGAAAATTAGGTTAATCTAAAAGACCGATGACCTCAAGTTATAAATAGTTTTGAAACCTTTGTCACCAGTTATCACGTAAGGAAAAAAGGTGACCCCCTGGAAAACTTGACAAATTGACTGGTTTGTCAACTTCATGGCTTTTTACACTGGAGGTTCTGTTTTAAGTTGTAAAATACAATTGCCTTCAATTTGGCTAATACGTTTCTTAACAACGTTTAACTCGCGTCAAATGATAAAGGCAAGTCCTGGGACCATACCGTGACTGTATTTAAATGGGATATTGTCACGAGATATACTCTTTAGGTATCCATCGCTTAATTCCGACAGAACGTCGTCTAATTGTAATAATTTTGAATTTTGAAAAAACTGTTTTGAAGCTCTTTTTATATTAAACAAACTTGTAGGATTGTTACTCTTAAAAGGTTAAAAACTGTAGGTAAACATTTTCTCCAGAGACCTCATACTAAAAGTACAACCCACTATATTTTTTGGAAAAAAGTATTGTATTTTTCTTTCTCGACTACTTTAGAACATTACGATGGAATATTCATAACAAATGCTTGATTTCAATTTTGAAATTTAGTCGAGTGTTATCGGAACAAGAACCATGCGATGACGGAATTTCTTTGTACCCCTAGTAAAACAATCAGTCACAGGAATACTTGTATCCATTGTTGTGCTACACTTGTACCACATGACCCTTTATACGCTTGATTCGACACTGAAGTGCATATGCACCATACAAGAAACAAAACTAACGTTAACGAATAATAACATGACAAGAACGAAATACGACTAACAATATGATATCAACTTAACATAAAATGGCAATCAAATGCTATTTCAGCTAGCGCATAAATCAGAATGTACACATGATAAATAAGGCGAATAGAATATACTCCTTTGGTTCTGGTGCACTTAAGACCAGGCCAAACCAAACCAAACCACATCAGACCAAATCAAAGGCTTGACCTAATGACCAATTCCCTCTAATTATCTATGAGTACTTGTCGCTTATAAAGGCAGAAGAAACGTGACTAGATGATCCCGGAAATTCTAGAGCACCCAATATCATCTTGGTTAGGATTGTTGGTATGATATAGCAGGTAGAAGTTCATCATCATATTCTCCTTCTTCATTCGGTTTCTGCCGTTAAGGGTCACCGCAGCTTATTGACTTTTTCTATTATCTTCGGTTCTACGCATCTTCCTTTTCTCGTCACGTCTTCCCAAACACAACTTAACCTTCTTATCTTGGGACTTCTATGTCATCTTCTCCCAAAGACCTCTATGTTTCACACTCTTCTCCAAACATGCTCCTCCTCCCCTCTTTGGACATGCTCATGTCACCTCAACCTTATCTCTCTTTTTGGTGATGTCGTTGACACCAATGCTTTCTTGGATCATCACGTTTTTATCTTGTACTTCCTCGTAACTCTCACTAACTACCTGAGGCTATGCATTTGTACTGTATACAAAACCTGCACAAAAACGGGAGTCAGGAGAATTATAGTAGGGAGGCAGTCGCAAAATTGAGGGTCAGCACGGTCAGCAGAATGCCATTCTTAAGACGAAAGTGGGTGTTACAACTTTTATTAGCACTCACCTGGATTGATTGAAATTTAGTGGGGAGCGAATCCATCCGACACTGTCGTATTGCTTGCCTGGACACTGTTTTTTAAACAAATAAGAGGAAGTTCTCTTCCAAGTAAGGAGCTTTGTGAGAGGTAGTACGTATGTTGAGAATTTCACCTATCTCTTCCTGGTTCTACCTATAGTGCTGAGAGTAAAAATACCTTAGAGAAAGAAAGGAGTCCTTAGAGGTTTAAACAACCAGAATGCATCGGTTTCCTTTGTCTTGTCCTTAAATGTCCTTAAATCTTTCTTATGCAGATTTTCCACAAACCTACGTTTTTCTTAAAACACAAACGAGTTGGATAAAAATGTTTAGCTCATGCAGACCTTGGTACCAGTAGGTGCATCAGAAATGTAACCTGGCAATACAAATGAAAGTATGATGTAGGCTAGCTGTGAGGCAATGTATGTCTTCCTGATCACTGGGAACTTTCTGTCCCTCTTTTTCTAACCAATGCTTCTTTTGTTCAGGCCATTCACAGAAGAATTTCTTCAAATCTCAATATGACTCGACTGTTCACCATCAGAAGCAAATTTGTTTTATTATAATAAGAATCGAAGTTACCAACAATGAAACGAATATTATACAGCAAAAGTGTGAGAATAGCGAAGATGAATGGGCCTCAAACATTGGGAGTGGCAAAGAAGCAAATAACAGAGATAGAGGTAACAAAGTTGAGTGGGTTTGTGATAGGAGTGAGGAGGAGCGCCAGGTTTAGAAAAAAATTCATAAAAGATAAAGCAAATATCGGCTTCAAGTGACAATGGGAGAGGCTAGGCTGAGCTAGTTTCAGTATGTGGAAGGAAGAGTTTTGGATGTTAAACTTCCAGAGTTAAGCTAGAAAGGAGGCTAAAAAGGAGGTTTATAAACAAGGCGAAGAAGAATATGACAGGCGTTGGTGTAGCCAAAAGGGATGCCGAAGACAATGTAAAATGAAAGCGCATCATATTTGGTGGCATCTCATGATAATGGTAAAATGACAAAAAGAAGCAACAAAAAGAGGAAGGATTGAAGTTACCAGTACAATAGCTCTTATCGTATATTTTGTTGCTCCTATCTCCCAGTGCATTATCATGTAGGTATCATTGTTTACATTGAGAAACCTTGTCAGTAACCTGGAAGAACTGTGAAGCACCAGGAGAAGTCAAATATTCCAACCCAGCGGGTCCCCAGGTGGCGGATAGGGGAGTGCCCTGTGATAGGGTGGCCGTGAGTATTCAATAAGCAGCCCCAAACCAATTCATCGGAGGCCCTTTGGCAAGACCGAGTACCCATAAGCCACCCTACTAGGGTCACAGGGAAACTGTGGAGGGCAGCATGGTGGATGTGGATATCAGCGGAAGAATAGGAACTACCTGTCAACGGTAATATCCACAAGACATTGAACACAACGTCAAGGTCACTCACCTCCGTTAGGTAGTCACTGCTTATACCTGACATGAATCACCACGTCAAAGTTCAGCGAAAAAGAGTGATCCAACCCGGCGTCCTGACAATGCTTGCCTTCTTCAAGACCCACATCTTCATATCTCAATATGCCTTAAAAAACCAGAAAGAATTATACTGGATCGGTCGTCTCCCAGGATAATAAGGACCGCGTGTCTACTGAAGGTAGTCCGACAGACACGACAAGTTCACTAGACTCCAATACCAAAAACGACGCCCATGTCACTATTGGTGCCAAAATTAGAATAATGTCACTCAACATTGAGGGGATGTCAATGAATGATGTTGAGTGAATGATGCCAAATGTGAATACCTAACACACCTTTTGAAGAAACACGACGTGGATGCTGTCCTCCTCCAAGAGACCCACCTAAGCGACAATGCTGCATTATCAAGGTATTCTATCAATAGCTATTCTGTCATTAAGAGACTGAATCACGAAAAATATGGCGCCATAATTTATGTAAGAGCAACAGACCTAGTCACAGATAAAGGAGGACATATAGAGGAAAATGCCACTCAAAGATCAACATTAAACTTGGTGACAGTAAAATAACCAACGTCTACAAACCACCCAATCAAAATTGGCTCTCACCACCCAAGGAAGATGCAAACCACCCCTCCATCATCATTGGAGATTTTAACAGCCACCATTCTGCTTGGGGATACATAAAAAACAATCAATCGGGTATTGAAGTCAGTGATTGGGCCGATAGCTTAGATATCGCACTTGTTTACAATCCAAAGAACAAAGGAACATTCCGCTCAGCAAGATGGAAGAAGGAATATACCCCAGACCTTGTATTTGTCTCAAAGAACAACAAAGAACACCCAACACCAACAACTGCAGAGATCCTAGGAGATTTTCCCCATAGTAAGCACCGCCAGCTACTTATAACTACAGGCATTCAGATTTCCATGATGAAGACCCTATCCAAACCAAGATGGAACTTCCGAAAGCAGACTGGAAAGCCTTTGCTAAAGATATTGATAAGACATGTGAAAGAATTGCACCATCAATCGAAAACGTAAATAGATTCAAAAAACTAATTCTCAAGCCCTCAAAGAAACACATCCCCAGAGGATTCCAAAAACATTATATCCCATGTTGGATCAAGCGGAGTGAAGAGCTACTGAAAGCATATAAAGAAACAAATGACGAGAACATTGCAGAAGGACTCTTGGAATCCCTACATGAAAATCGTAGAGAGAGATGGATTGAAGTGGTCGAAAATCTAGATCTCACACATTCAAGCTGACACGCATGGCAAACAATAAAAAAACTCAACCCAGAACCCCACCAGACCAAAACTTTTCCACAAATAGGAGCAGACAGAATAGCCAAAGAAATTAAACAAAGAGGCCAGCACATACCAAACCACCAATTTGAGAAGACAGTAAGAAAAGAATACAAAAGGATCTTCAACGCTTTACCAAAACAAAGTTCGTTCCTCTCCATCCCATTCACCCAGGAGGAAATTAAAGGAGCCGTAAAGAATGTAAAAAAATGGAAAAGCAGCTGCCATGGATGGTACATATCCAGATATGCTAACCCATCTCGGACCAAAAGCAATCAACTAGTTAGCAAATACTATGTTTGACATAATAGAAAAAGGCACGTATTCACAACAATGGGAACATGCGATGGTCATTTCCGTCCTTAAGCCCGGGAAACCAGCCACAGAACCAACTAACTATCGACCAATATCACTTCTTTGTTGCCTATTCAAGTTACTCGAAAGGAGCATTCTTACAAGAATCACCTCATACATAAACAATGATATATCACACCAACAAGCAAGCTCGAGACCACAAAGAAGCACTACAGAACAAGTTCTGGCACTGACATCATTCATTGAATCTGGATTCGAAAAAAAGTTAAAGACAGGTGCAGTCTTCATAGACCTCTCAGCAGCTTATGACACTGTATGGACAGGGGGACTTATGGTAAAACTGGCAAAGATAATACCATGCAGAAAAGTATTGAAACTCCTCTCAACTATGACAAGCTCAAGACAATTTCACGTCGTACTTGGATGAGACAAAAGCAAATCAAGGTAAATAAAAAATGGGGTTCCTCAGGGGTCAGTCATCGCACCAAGTCTATTCAATATATTTATAAATGACATGCCTGTCAGCCAGTCCCTCCAACTTGGCTGTGCGGATGACTGGGTATTGGCCCAGCAATCAGACAACTGGAATATAATTGAAAAATTTCTTAGCAAACAAACAGCACAGCTTAAAAAATATTTTGACCAATGGTTCTTAAAAATGAACACCACCAAATCAGTATCTGCTACATTCCATCTAGATAACAGACAAGCTATAAAGACGGAAAAATCCTTCCAACTGACACAAACCCAAAATACATAGGTATTACTCTTGACAGACAACTGAACTACAAAACACACCTGAACGGAACAGCAAACAAAATAGAAAGATGCAACTGTCTCCTTAGAAAACTGGCTGGCACCTCTTGGCGAGCATCACAACAAGTACTTAGAACGTCCGCACCAGTACTCTGTTATAGTGTTAGAGAGTACTGTGCCCCAGTATGGTCCTCATGCAAAAAAGATAGACATTAAACTCAGAGAATCCACGAGGATAATTACAGGATGCCTAAAGTCAACGCCAATACAGTGGCTCCCAACATTAAGTCACATTGCACTATCGGAAATCAGGAGAGAAGGAGCCAATCAAAAGTTCATGATAAAATTGAAGAAAACAACTGACAACACCCCTCTTAAGGACATTGTTAGCAACGCCCCCAAAACAACGAGGTTAAAATCCAGGAGGGCTTTATACAAGTCAGAAATTGAGAACTACAACATGACAGAGGCATGGAGAGACTGGTGGTTTGCGAACACACCATCGGGAGGAGAAATTATTAAAGACTCTGCTGAAATACTACCAGGCTTCCAGAATAACACCAGAAAACAATGGGTCTCCTCAAACCGACTGCTGACAGGCCATGGCAGAACATCAGCCAACATGTACAAATGGCAACTAAAAGACCCTGCAGACTGTCCCCACTGAAGTGGAACCCAGGAGAATGGAAAACACATCGTCCTCCGGTGCCCAACAACCAGAATGGAGGGAGGTTTTGACACCGTCCTCAACTGTGATCAGGAATTCGGAAACTGGCTGAGGAGACATAATGTGGAGATGTAGCTATACGCTACTACTATTATTTGTTTATAGACGTATGTGCAGTTTGGGGTTAATTAGGAAAGGAAACAAACATTCTGTCATGTGAAAATATGTACTTACCATAGATAAATTTCTAGATTGTTTAACTTAATTATGTAAAATTTTTAGGTAATATAGAAATATATGATGTAATGTACACAGGTGAAAAATGAGACATTTTAAGTTATTGGTCTACAATGATGAGCATGATGAGGTAGTGGTGACTTTTAAAGTGCAATTGAAGTGTTGGTTGCGAGTGTAAGGGTTATTAAACTGGCAGGTGACTAGGGTGTCATTACTAGGGTGTTGGATAAATGACAATAAAATTCCCCTAATAATGGAGATCTCTCCCACCTACTTTTAACATCTTACACTGTTATACTAGGTACGTAGAAAAACATTAACTACTTTTTTGTCAGCATCATATTTGTACCAAAAGAAATGCGAAGAAATTCCTTAAAAACCCTTTTTCCTGTGGTAGAAAAAAAGAATAGGCAGCTAAGACCATCAAGACAGGCGATGGATAATAAAAATAATAAAGTATGTGATGTAATGGACAAAGACCATAGATGGTATTTTAGACAATCATTCCACGTGGAGAACTGGCTGGGTAAAAAAACAATTTTTTAAATCTTTCAAACCCGATAAGGACAATGGTTTCATTACTCAAGTAATTTATCAAAAAGTAAACAGATGTTGGAAGGAAAAAGGGCAAATTTAATGACTTTCGATGGTGTAGAAGAATGTTCAGAAGTTTGTAAACAACATATGTTGTAATTTTCCGCGTCCAAAAATATAAAATATCTTTCTTGTGTACTACTTTGTTTTTTTCCCCAATTAAATTAATTAAATTGGGTTAGGGCTTTGTTTAGGTAAAAGCGGTCCCGCAAGTTCAAAGGATAATACTCGATATTGCATTGAATTTTAACAGGCAAATATACAAGAACACCATATTGAACTTCCAAAACTAAAAGCAGGAATGGACACGTTGTCCTTTGACATCATTCTGTAAATTGAACGAAGGCTTAACAACAACTCTTAATATTATTTTTCCCAACCATCTATTATTTCATAGGTTATAAACTTTACATTTTTATAGGTGTTGGTTATTTTAAAATTAATTTATCAAGTTTCATGTCGCTTGAATAACAAGCTGAATAATGTCTATCCATTCATACAGCTTTACTTTCAATGTGTACATTTGTGTCTGAATTTCTGTGTGTTTTATCAGAAAGGGCTTAAACCTAAAGAAATAGCCAGCTGTATGTTGTCAATAGATTCGTTGGTTAGACAAAGTTCGACACAGAAACATGACAAGAAGACGAACATTTATTTTTACCGCAATATCGCTATTAATTACCACTTGGTAATTGGTTGTAAAATTTTTTTTATGTTATATTATATTATTATATTATATCATATTATATTATATTATTATATTATATTATATTATATTATATTATATTATATTATATTATATTATATTATATTATATTATATTATATTATATTATATTATATTATATTATATTATATTATATTATATTATATTATATTATATCTGTCTTTTATACATATTTAGATGTGTATAATATACATCGTTTAGCCTTGTCAAGTATTTCATTCGCTGTCTCCCCCTGCTCCTCTTTCCTTCTACATATTATATTATATTATATTATATTATATTATATTATATTATATTATATTATATTATATTATATTATATTATATTATATTATATTATATTAAATTATTATTAATTATGTATATTTATTAAAATATATAATAACAATAATAATCAATCACCCCAAAGATGATCATACTTCAATAACAAAATTGATCTAGAGAAAGGTGTCTTGGGTACATTTCGTACATCAGTATCATCATACACATTTTATTTTTCTTTGATCATAAATAATACCCAACAGTGTTTGTCACACTGAAATTGAAACACTTTTCACAAAAGCATTGCTTTGGATGTAATATGACCTTTTTTTGTATGTCCACGAGTAAACTTTATGAAACATGATCTAAAGGAAAGAAACATACACAAACAGAAGGTCTGTGATTTTAGCTGGACAACATAAGCTGCACAAAGGCTTTATTTAATCCGATTCAGTAAATAAGGTGAGTTAAACCAGTTGGTGTGTTTGGTCTGTTTTTCTTTCCTGCGGGATTAAGAAGTAACAGTGATGTAAGGTAAAGTTCCCTGCGGGCCTCAGGAATAAACGGTGTTTGACGTCGTCCTACTTTTGATAACAAGACGATACGTAAATCTTGTAAATAAAATCAATAACTTTTTTTATCATCAGAAATGAAACAAAACTAAGACTTCTAAATTTAGTGAACAATGCTCTATGTTTTAACACCACTATAACATTTAGTACCCTTGCTACTACTACTTTAATATATTACGTTATATTATATCGTCTTATGTTATAATATAATATATGATATGATATGATATGATATGATATGGTATGATATGGTATGATATGGTATGATATGATATGATATGATATGATATGATATGATATGATATGATATGATATTAAATGATATGATATGATATGATTTGATATGATATGATATGATATGAAATGATATGATATGATATGATATGAAATGATATGATATGATGTGATATGATTTGATATGATATGATATTATATTCATATCAAATATGATATGATATTATTTACAATCAGTTATCATGTTAGATTTTCCTTTAATTGCTTTTGTGTTGCAAGTAAGTGATCATACTCTTTAGAGCCTTTTATCCTTTTGTACTCGAATGAGCGTGCTTTGTGTTTATTGGCTGTCTTGCGTCTTTTGTATAAAAGTAGTACCAGTACAATTTGCTTGCGAATTAAAACTTATTATAAGTATATAGGTTCGAGATGTAAATTAAATTTTTACATTGCAGTTATTTTATAATATCCTTTTCTTGTTCCTTGTATTTTGGAGAAATAGTCGCAAATAATTTAATTAATAATACATTAGAAATAATAAATGACAATAAATGGTGGTAAAAAAACCGTTAAAGCTTTCTACTATATGGTACTACATAGGTGCTCATGTATGCTTCTAAGTTGCACCTCCCAGCACTTAGCATGCTCTGTTAGCAACTAACCAATTTGGTTCCAATGCCTCATTATCTCCTTTTTCTTACGTGCCATATAGTATCAAAACAAAATGGCAATTTCCCTCCAATTGTATATCTGTTTTGTTGAAAGTACAATAATGTTTACGTTCTAGATAGAGGGCAATAGAGAGAAAAGATGCTTGAGGACCTCACGGCAAGGCTAGAAACATTACGTTCCACTAACACAATCTCTAGTGTCTGGGTACGACATCAGAGGGAATGAAAGACCATGACCGCTGAATCTACAACGCATGGCACTTGATGACGATGACATTAATAATAATGACGATGATGATTACTATTATTATTATAAGCTAATCATTTTATATTTTTTATTGAGGCATTTTGTTGTAATTTATTAAGTCATGGAGATCAATGTCTATTTTGCGTTGATTATTAAACAAAACTTGTTAATGCTGCTCCTTACAACCGAATTTTCTTTTTTTGTCTGAGTACCCAACAAGACATTGTAACTATTCGATATACCTTTCGTTAGTTCAATGGGAGTCACGAAAATTCACCTCCATGTTATTGTGACAACAGTATACTCTGGGTGTTGAAAGAAAGAGATGGATATTTCTATTCTGGAATCAAACTCAGTCTAACCCTTTAAATTAAGTGAAGTTGAATTCAAGTGAGTTGGATTTATTTAAGCTTATGTTGGGGATATTAGTTAATGCATTACAGTAAAACCCATTTACAACAACAAGATTAGAGCTGAAACTATTCTGCTTTCCTCATTCGCAACATTATCTTAGGTGTTCAAGTGTGCTAAAATGTCTGTTTCCATTTACCCCAAACAGAGAGAAAACTAAGAATTTTAATGGACAGTTTTAACATTATTTTTTCTCAGTGATTAAATATTTTGTTAAATATACTGAAACACCTTATTTCATCAAACTGGAATATAGTTTTTAACTAAAAACTCTGTTTTGTCACCTTTTATTCCTTCAACGACAAGTATATTTAGTAGTTCAAAGTAGCTGCACCCATTCTTTATAGAGATCTAAATACAGGATTTTCACTTATTCAATGACTTTCTTTCCTTTCACTGCTACTCACTGGAATTCAACTCCATTTTCTTACTTCCCTGGGGAGTATAATCTTAATCGGTTCAAGGGTCTTAGTAACAGGCACCATGCTTTAACTTAACCTTATCTGCCTTATCTATGCCACCCTTTTTTTTTAGTTTTTAATTCTCAGAGCCCTTAAGGCCTTGTTATGAACGGTGCTGTTAAAAAAAAGGTTGTACATGAAAAGTTTTTATTGCCACTGACGTTGTTGTTACAGTAGGACATTGACAGTGTCTTTGTGATAACTTGTCATCTCAGTGATACCATATTGTTTAAAATTACGATCAACACCGCTCGAGTTTAAATAACAGAGTAGTATGGCAACAAATCAAACAGTTCCTGACTAAACCATTGTGTTAATGTTTCAGTCAGTAACTATTTGAAGTAAAGAATGGAATCAGACTCAATGGATTCAAAAATATAGAAAGCTATGTTAGGTTTTCTCTCAGCGAGGAACTAATCAAATGCAAAACAATTAATAAAACATGTGAATGTTTTTGATAATGAATGTTATCGGAGGAAAAAATGTCAGCACGACCGCTCGGTTAAAAACTTTCTGAACCTCCTTTTTGGTAAAAGTTTGCAAAAAGGAAAAAATATGTAATCCAATGTTGATATTTTTTCTACTTTGGAGCGTTATTACTCATTAACGACTTAAACATAAATGGTGGTGGAAACGCTGTAAAAAGTAATATAATTTACCTTTGCAAAAATAAGAAAACAAATAATTTTCAGTAGATAAAAATTCACATTCATAATTATACTTGCATACCCATTTTGACATCAGCGATAAAGATGTTATGTTTAAGGAAATAAATTCTTATTTTCATAAAGGGCTCCATATAAATGATACATGAAGACCCATTTATGTATATGAGATATAATGGGTTTTATTTAAATACTTCTGGATACTGATCACCGTTTCCAAAATTTGAAGACAATGAAGAATTTATAGAATAGATTTTTACCCTTTCCCATCGGGTCATGAAAAGCTTGGAAACTGATGGATATAGAATCTAACTGAAATCACTATGCATTAGAATTAATGTAGTTCATTTTTTCTGATTTTGGTTCCAAAGTTTGTAAGTTTGAATTTTGCAAACCGATTGATTAGTAACTAAATGCAAACTGACACATAGCGACGGAATATCAAGAATTGGTTTGGTAAATATCATTTCAAGACGAGTCTATGTCAATATGTCTAAAATGAATGTAGCTATGTCACATGGTGGAGCCTACATGGATAGAATGAACAACAACAGGTGAACCAGGAAATTAACAGAGAGGACACCAAGAGATCAAAATAGAGAAAAAAAGTTAAACAAAAATAAGGTAGTGAATTAGTTATGAAGAACATGGAGGGACAAACTAGATGAAAACAGCAACTAATGAAAGGTGAATTAAAGGGTCAATGAAAGCCATCTGCCTGCAGTGCAGTGAATGGCTCATGATGATATTATTTTGAAGGGTAGCGAACCAAAATATAGATTTCTACCTCCAAGTTACCAGATATATTTCTGATTATTAGAACAAGAAGCTCTTTTAAAGAACTTATAAAGAAAGTTTAGGGTTTTTGTCCAATTCCCACCCACATATATATTTCGATTACCTGACTGCCTTAAGAAGCTGTGCAGCAATCATTTCTTTCATCGGACTTTTATCTTCTCTGAAATTTTTCTCTGCTTTGTTTTCGAGTATGATCTTCAAAAATTTAAACGACACTTTAACCAGCAACTCTCTGCCATTTTACCCCGACATTTACTCCCATATTTTGTATTACATTTCTGATTTCAGGATTTTACACCCCATGACTATCCGTTTTGCCTCCTCCGCAAAACTATGAATATCTACAAATAAGCCTCCACCGTTTTCATCGCTCCGCCGACTATGCAAAATGATGTGTAGTACAGCCTTGGGGACATGTTCCAGAGTGAATGTAAACACTATAACTTTCCAAACTAATTCAAACGATTATATTCAATGCATTCATCATTCCTTGATTACCAAGTGTACAAGGTATGCAAATCAAGTAACCAAGTAAAGGAAGCACCCCAGGAATTTACACTGGAATTTATTAGCTCTCTATTTTCCCATAGAAATCCAAAATAAACAATGACAGTAAATGACACTCACTTTTGCTATGAAAAAATTGTGGTTTTAGTAAATTGTTTCTCTCTGTATAATAAAAGTAATTTTGAGTATATTGGAAAACTATTGATTCAGAGCATTTTCGCCCGAAGAATTGAATGAATGTTATTTATAAAATAACCATAGTTCGAAATCTTAATCTTAAAATATCTTGATTCAACAAAGAATTTTAATGTACGAGAGCCCCCCAAAATGATTAAATTTTACCCATGTAAAAAACACAGAGATTATGTTTTAAAATAACTTAGTTCAACAAGGAATGTTTTAATCGCAGCCACTTTGATATATGGGCTATGTAAACCAGGGGTCACCTACTTGCATTTCATAAAGCACGATGCGAAGACAGGCGCAACTGAGCTATGAAGATGTGATTGACATACACAAAGGACACAGGCTGAGGCAGTTGCGTGATGCTAACCATGGACCAGTTTTCGACAAAATGCCTGCTTAGACCAAGGTGCTCTCAAAACGACTTAAAAGAACTTCTCCCTCTACCTTCACTTGGGATGGTCACTAAAATGACGAATTGTGATGATGAGTAAGCTCTTTTATCCTACAGACGGCAACAACCTCACGAATGTTCTCCTGGACCAAGCAATGGATTGGTGAAAATGGTGGTCATGGTTGTGGTTATTATGACCTGAACAATAGCTACAAAGCCACATACACACACACACACACACACAGAGAGAGAGAGAGAGAGAGAGACACACACACACACACACACACACACACACATATATATATATATATATATATACAGAGAGAGAGAGAGAGAGAGAGAGAGAGAGAGAGAAAGAGATATGTTAATTGTATCTACCACTTCTAAATTTAATGGATATGTTTATGAAATACATATTAACAATTATAATGATCATCTTCCTTTGAAAGGAATTGTCACAAAATCTATTCACAAGGCCCTTTCGTGAAGAAGATGTAATATTCCGGGCTCCCGTGGGCCAGTTCACATTTCCAGCTTGTTTGTACATTGTTCATGAGTTAACCCAGGCTTTGTTAGAGTTTCCGGTCACTTCGGTTGTGAACAGTCGGCCATAACGCAGTCACACCGGAGATTGACGGCTTTTCTTGTATCTGTTTCTTGCTTTTGCTAAATAAAAAATTCATTTAAAACGTATTGTGTTTATTGAGTTACAATCTCCCGTACCCAACTATACAACAAGTACGACCAAGAATGCAAAGAGGTGAACTACTTTTACAAAAAAATATCATTTTTTGATGCATTATTTGTTAAAAGAAAGCTAACATTGGAAACCAACGGATCATCAAATCTCCTCATGGAGGAATTCGAAATAGGAAGAGGTCAAGATAGCGGGGAATGAGTTTATTAGAAGTAAACATTATCAGAAAAAAAATTAAGGAAAAACTTATATTTTGTTGGTCATACCATTTCCTTGTTGCTGGCCGGATAGGAAATGATTTCTGGTACAGTGTCAGCGCCACTGCAAGATTCTAATGACGCAAACAACTAAACAACGCGGTTTATTTGAAACCTTTTCATAAAACCGTAATCATTTCTGAAGTATGAAATGGGGTTTCCAAGATTTCATCGTACGGTATTAAAATTTTTAACCTTTGAAACTAGATTTTCAGTATTGAAGGCGATAGTTGGTATGTACAGAAGAAGTGGGGTAGAGAGGGGGAGAAAGAGAGGGAGGGCAGAAAGAGTAAGTCAGACAGACAGACAAACAGAAAGAAGTGAAAAAAGAGATATTACTAACATGTAAGAAGACTGAATCGCATTTTTAATTTTAATTTAAGACATCTGGATGTGCAGTTGTGGAAAATGAACAAGTTGAAGATTCTTCCACCTATTTAATCCACCGCCTGGATCTACTCCTGACTTTTCGGAGCTTTATTAGTTTTGTGTTTTTGAAATTAAATTTAATAAAGTTGTTCTTTAATTAAAGTGAATGACTGTAAAATATAATCTATAAACAGGGATTAAAAATAGAGAAAAACCTACCTAATAATGCATTAACCCATACGGGTTTCATTCACAGAATATCTAAATCCGATTTATTTAATAAATTTGAAATGGATTTTTACTTCCATTGTCAATTGTGATTTGCTCCACACATCATCAATAATCAATAAGAATATACCGTTTTGCTAATATGAAATACAAGGATATGAACTTTCTTACAGAACTGCTACAATACTGTCAACCTTTGGGGTTTTTTGTGGATCTTTTATTGATAGAAGTTAGTGAAGAACTTAAGTTTAACGGGAAATAAGTCATAAGTAAACGGAGAGGAGACCTCTGCGACAATCCTTTGACTGTATCAAGGATAATTTATTGCGAAGGGAAAAGGTAAAAAAATTTGACCATGCCTTTTACCCAAACTGTGATGTTTGTCAAGCCCTAATATTACTTTAGCCATACTTTTCACACAATTTCGAAATGACCAGCGTCCGGGAATAAAACAAATTTGCATAAAAACCCTTGTTTTTCAAAAGAGGGGAACCAAGACTGGGACAACGCTGGCAAATTAATATACCTGCTTTGTGATATAAGCAACTTTCATTTTGAGTGGATACTAAGAATTCTTCAATTTTGGGGGTGATTCACTATTAAGATTTACTTTTAAGTTTCCTTGTATTTAGTCAGTTCTTGCAGCTATGCTTTTTAGAGGATAAGAAAGGTGGGTACCTGTCTTTGGGAACATTGCTGGAAAATTAACTCTCTCTATTCCTTGCTATTGATTCTATGATTTCAGTTTCAGGCACTTTTAGAAGCTAAGGTTAGATTATTTTCTTCCTGGTTTCCACTTTGGTATTATACACCCCTAGCTACAGTATAACATAGGGAATTATAAGAACCTGACAGCAAAGCTTCTGCTACTACAACCATTTAAAGTTCTACCAAATTTAGGTATTTTTCCAGACACCGTGGTCTTGACTGGTAAGGAAAAGAAAGCGAGCAGTTAAGTAACATCCCAACTAATAAAAAACAAAGTATTAGCAATTTTATACACATTGGTGAGCACTTAGAATCTTTCATCACGTGTTGTTTTGAACGAAAAACGAGTGAGCTTCACCAGACAAAGTAATTACTTTATTCTTGTAACCTTTAGCTGTTGTTCTCACACCAGTTTACTATTTTCTTGATAGGCAAATTGGTAGGTATAGGTTTCAGTAATGGTTTCCACTCTGTGCTAGTAAGGAGCTTTAGACGTTTAATCAAGTTCTCAAACAACACGTCAGCTATATCAGGGATTACATAATATATTTGGCTACAAAAGTGCCATGGCGATGAAAATGAACGACGCTTCGAGCGATAAAAAAAAGATGGAGACCATACTCTTAAACAAATATGTGGCATTCTGTTTCTACGTTGTTATGTGTGAAGAAAGGGAATATTATTATTTGATATTGTTGTTAAAAAAGAATTCAGTCTGTTCTAGTTTATTTAGAAAAAGGTAACCTCCGCCCCCACCTCGGGTTTTACCGAAATGGATTCTAACCATTGCCAATGGCTTCCACAGTCATCTATTGTTCACACTGTACTCTCCACTCAATATTCTTAATCAAGTCATTCTTGCATCGTAATCCTTAATTTACTTAATTACTTACTACCAACTAAATCGATTCAGATAGCAACGCATTTGAAGGTTCGTTACATCGATGCCAAAGGCCAATTTTTGACGACGAAATATTTCAAAAGGAAAAGACATATCGACTGAGAGCAGAAGCACACCAAAGCCAACTTTTATTGCCTTTGCAAAAGTCATGTTGAGGACGTCAATCGTAAATTATACAGCTGCGCTAAAGAGTCATCACTTTACTATTTACCACTGACACGCAATGCTATGGGAAAGTACACACTGAAACCTATTGTCACTAAACGTCACCGAAAAGTTTTGTTTGGAGTTCCAAATGAATAAGAATGTTCAGTAAGGTTCAACGTTCTTAAATACTGGTGGAATCTATCTCGAAAAAAACGGTTACTAGGGTTCCTCAACAAACTTAATTTCGTTATTTGGAATATAACATTCCTCGGTAGTGGAGTTTTGTTGCCCTGCTTATATGAACATTGTGCAGAAAATCTCAGAAAAATGCAATGCAGATGGCTCACTGAGTTGTAGCTTTCAAATGAAAACCCTAATTACAAATTCTTAATGAAACCAATTATCGTAGGACCTCTTGACTACGACCGAAAATGTTTACAATCATTTTCATGAGAAGTCGATTTTGTTGACAGAGAAGCTCTATGCCACACTCGAAGGGTCCATAATATCGTTGCTAGTGGAAGTGATAAAATATGAAAAATATTCTTGAAATTTAATGCTTAAACCTTTCCAGATGTTGCGTCCAGAGCTTTGCCCTGTGCATTCTAATTGTTTACTTTCTAGTCATATATGCGCGTATGTATTATGAATACTTTAAAAGGATATGTACAGTTCAGCCTGTAAAACTGCTATTATTAATGTGTCCTTTTGGACCTTAAAAAGAAAACTGATTACCTAAATAAAGTACAAGTAAATAAATTAGAATATGCAATTCAGACAAGCCTCTCGAATGTCATGCAATTTACTTAAAAATGACATGTTTTTAATTTCAAAATTTTCTGCACTTTATCTGATATTTTTAGGGTGCGAATTGTATATCCTCGTGCCCATAAAGAAAAATCAACCTCAGCAACGTCTAATTTAACTTTGAGAATGTGAAAAAGAAGGTCTTTTTCCCGTGTTCTTACATTTTGTTCATTTATCTTGAAATGATCTTGAAAATTTGTACGCACGTTTCCATTTAGACACTTTCTAGCCAGTAAAATAGCGTGCTTATTAATCTTGTGTTTTAAGTTGTATGACTTCAACTTCAGTATCGAGAAGGCTCGTGCCTCTCTGTTTTAACTTGTGCAAAAGGCCAAGTTTAAATGACCCTTTCTTGTACTTCTGGTCAAAGTTTGCAGCGCGATTCAGGTGTTGATCAATAATCGTATCAAAATATTTGTATGACTGAGTGACATTGATTTTCGTACCATTGACAAACAGTTTCAGATCTCTCGAATCGGTTGCAACATTAGGTATGCGTTTTGATGTCCCACGAAACAGACACTCTGTCTTAACCTTCATTGAATTTATTACAAGATCGATTTAATGAATCTATGAATCCAAAGTGACGAATTGGCAAAGTACATTCTGAAAGCATTCTTTCGAAAGAACCACCCAGAACACGTGTACAGAGTTTCGAGAGATCCAATATACATTTAAAAGATCGACAACTTTGAATACCGTAAAATCCCGGACAAACCCCCACCCGAATATAGGCCTACTGTGGTTAGAATGCAAAATCCATCCAGCTTTTAAGCCCACCCGAATATAAGCCTATGGTCATGGCAACAAAAATCAAAGAAAAACAAGATTTTAAGCATCTTTCTGTTTATATTTCTAGAAAAACAAGGTATCAAAAAATTATTTCCCTTTACGTTTATTGCGTAGATAGCTTTTTTGTTCGTATTTCCCATACACTTTATACATGCACGGTATTTCTATTCCTCCGCCGAGTACCCATTTTCCATCAGTGGCATCTCTTGGTGATCCAGCAACATCAGCTTCCAATGCCAATATCGTTTCGTTAGCCATTTCTGGAGCAAGTATTTTGGCCAATGTCTCTGGGACGTGTCCAATCGTTTCCCCTTTTGTTGATAACACTTTTATTGCGTTGCGACTGTGTTTATTACCTGGTTCAAGGACACATTTCAGGTAGAAATGGTCTCAAATATGCAATGTCTCAAATACTGAACTATCATTGGTTCATAAACTCAGGCGAAAAAAAAACGTTCAAAAAGTGGAACTAGTTCTACTTTTTGCGTAATCTTGTATTGTATTTACATTTTTGCACGGTCATCAAAAAACATAATATTTCCAGATAACAAAATGGCGGCGAATAGGTATGTCGCGACAAGTTTTGACGAGGATGAANATAAGCCTATGGTCATGGCAAAAAAAAAAACAAAGAAAAACAAGATTTTAAGCATCTTTCTGTTTATATTTCTAGAAAAACAAGGTATATCAAAAAATTATTTCCCTTTACGTTTATTGCGTAGATAGCTTTTTTGTTCGTATTTCCCATACACTTTATACATGCACGGTATTTCTATTCCTCCGCCGAGTACCAATTTTCCATCAGTGGCATCTCTTGGTGATCCAGCAACATCAGCTTCCAATGCCAATATCGTTTCGTTAGCCATTTCTGGAGCAGGTATTTTGGCCAATGTCTCTGGGACGTGTCCAATCGTTTCCCCTTTTGTTGATAACACTTTTATTGCGTTGCGACTGTGTTTATTACCTGGTTCAAGGACACATTTCAGGTAGAAATGGTCTCAAATATGCAATGTCTCAAATACTGAACTATCATTGGTTCATAAACTCAGGCGAAAAAAAATACGTTCAAAAAGTGGAACTAGTTCTACTTTTTGCGTAATCTTGTATTGTATTTACATTTTTGCACGGTCATCAAAAAACATAATATTTCCAGATAACAAAATGGCGGCGAATAGGTATGTCGCGACAAGTTTTGACGAGGATGAAGAAAACGAGGATTTCAATTTTTATGAGAAAAATTTATCAAAAATTCTTAAAGGAACAAAAGGAAGCAGAACAGAAACATCAACAGAAGAAAATAATAACGATAGGTACCTCAGCCATTTCATCTGCCAGTTCTGGTATCGTACATTATCATCAATAACAAGAAGATGATAAAGAAATACGTGATGACTTAATTTATGATGTGGAGGATTTCATTAACGAGATTGAAAGCTACCTTGTGCATCGCCACTTGATAGGTACCATAATGTTATCAAAGCCTTTCACTTGGTCCTGTAACATCGCGAATTCTAGATGATTTCGAAATAAAAGGAGCAACCCACGAAAGAAGTTCTTCGAATCGCCTAGGTAGCATTTTGAAGGCTTTAAAGAAATATTCATTGTCAAAAAGCATTAAATCCTGAACTAAAACCTTATATAAGCCATTATTTCTTCTCTCCTGAAATAGCTTTCTCACCCAGAATTTCCTTTGTCTTTGAATTCCATTCTGAGGGCGTCTTTGTTTACGACACAATAATACAAGCAATATTAAAATCAACTTTTGCTTTTGAAGCAAGAGAAATCTCTTGTTTATAGCTGCCATGTTTGTTTACATGAAAACGCGCCAAGAAAAAAATACGCTGTATGGAAATGGCTTAAGGCACAGGCGAAAAAAGCTCACGCACATTTTCCGCTACAGCGGAAATTGCAGCTCTATGGAAACAAGCCTTTATATAAAACCTAGATATCTAACTCACGTCAAATTTGTGAAGCACCTCTTGAAATGAAGCTTGAATTGGCTTCATTTTTTGGACGTCAAATGAATGGAAGCTAGATATTTAGGTTTTTGTATAAGATATCATTGGATTAAGCATACTAATTTCGAATGCGTTTTATCAGAATAAAAATAGCCGAGAGAAGGTCATACACACGTGAGTTTAAATTATCTGCCACACAATGGTTTTTGGGAAATGGTAAAAATATTTCTTTAGCTTCAAGAAAGTTTAATGTGGATCGAAAACGCGTTAGAGTATGGGTTAAACAAGAAGAAAGTCTAGTTAATTAAAAACGTGGAAGCAAAGCAAATGGCAGAGTTTGTACTTCGAGGTTTCCACTGATGGAACAAGCGTTGTACGATGATTATAAAACGGCAAGGGGTGAAGGAAAAACAATCAAACACTGGTCATTCAATTTGAGTGCAAAGCAGCTTGTGAAAGACTTTATCCAGAGGAAAATTTTTTTAGCTTCTGATCAATGGTTTTTCAGATTTACCAAGCGTTTCGAAATGTCACTTCGCAGAAAAACACATTGCGCCAAAAAAGATCCACAAAATTTGAGCTCTTCAATCAGACAGTTCCATTCAAAGGTGTTGCGTAGCCGGAGACGTGGAACATACCAGCTGAAATACATTGCAAACATGGATCAGATACCATTGCCCTTTGTGATGGACGATGGAAAAACTTATGCTGACAAGGGAAGCTCTGAGGTATGGTGTGCTACCCATGGTTCAGGACTCGATAAAAGACAATGCACAGTCCAACTATCAGTTTTTGCAGATTGGAATCCACGAGTGAAACCTCCTGTTATTTTTCGGGGCAAAGGTTTGAGAATCAAAAGTAAGGAGCAAGATGCATGGGATCGACGTGTGCAAGTTCTGTTTCAAGAAAATGCTTGGTGTGACGAACCAAAAATGTTAGAATGGATTTCTCAACAATGGAATAATTGTTTAATCAACCCTCCCACCAATGGTTCTTCTGGGAAGATTTTGATTGCAGATGTACACCGTGCACAGCAAACAGATAAAATAAAATGTATTTTGAATAATAATAATACAGAATTAATCAACATATCGCCTGGATGTACAAGTCGAGTTCAGCCATCAGATGTTGTTTTTAATAAACCGTTTAAAGACATAATTCGACAAATATTTGAAAAGCATATCGACGAGAATCTAGTTAACTTTACCGACGGGAAAATAATTGCTTCTCAGAGAAGAGTTCTCATCACAGAATGGGTCGGTACAGCCTGGTCCGAAGTGTCAAAGAAAGAAGACATGATAATCCGAAGCTTTAAGAAGTGTGGTATTACTCTTGCATTAGATGGAAGTGAAAATGCCGACTTGAATATTGAGGGACTGGAAACTACGAAATGCCATCTGCAGAGGAAGCATATGAGGGGTTCCAACTTCAAAGCGAGTCCAGTGGTGAAGAGGAACAAGAAGACATTTGATTTTATTGTATTATATTAGTTGACATTTCTGGAAAATCAGATGTTTTGATGCTAAGAAAATTGCTTTATTTTGGTTCTAACAAAAAATCCATCCAGCTTTTAAGCCCATCCGGATATAAGCCCAGGGCCTATATCCCGGATTTTACGGTATTGGTGCAAACTACCAATAAGAACAATAACTCAAGTAACACGACAAGCCAGATTCATTAGTGTAGGACAATACAAATAAAACATGTTCGATTTTTGAGATTAGATGTCCAACAGACACTAATATCAGCAGCAAAGTTCAGGAGGAACTCAAAATTGTGTCCCCCTAATTCGTAACATGCAAGTTATGTATCAAAATCGCAGCTTTGAAATGATACCGATCATTGTAGGCTCTCTTGGATTCGCGCCAAAATGCCTAAAAGCACACTTAAGGCATCTGGGGTTTGATGAAAGAGACATTAATATTCACATCACCAAAATGCAAGCGATAGTAACGCCTGGTACGGTGAAAATTTGCAAAACCTTTTTAATTTGCAAAGAATTTAAATCAATGCATCGAGATCTACCAACTGTATGGTTAAATTTATCTCTAAGCTTTTGATTTTTTTCCACAACCATGGGTTCTTGGGTCACTTAAACAAGCCCATAACCCTAGTTTTCTGGCTATTGCAATTAAACGTCTGACAGAATCATCATAGTGCACCGAACTACATTTTTAATATTATCGTAACGGGAAAAAACGATACGATAATAACAAAAATAATCAAGATCCTTGGAGAATTCATAAAGGAGATAGCCTGTCCGTCTCACTGTTTGTCTTTGCCTTAAATCCATTACTTTTTCCATTCAAACAACCAAAGGGTATGTACTTAGCAAAAAAAGGGGCGTCACAACTTACAACTTCTTCGTTGATCATTTAAAACTGTATGCTACAAATACTACAATAGTTAAAATAACCGACTTCGTTATCACAATTTCAAAGAAAAATTTTTTCAAATTCGGTGAAATTAAAAAAGGAAAGGTCACAAAATTAGAACAACTTGGCATAAAGTATTTGACCATCGGCCTATTCCTGATGGATATATCTAGGAATTCAAATATCTAGGAATTAACGATAAAATCCTTTACCATGGTCAAATAAACAAGGAAAAATGACTAAAGAATATCTCAGGCTAGTAAGGAAAATGTGGTCAACTGGACTGTTTGACTCTTACCAAGAAATTGTACACAGTAGATTCCCGTTACCTATTGTTATGCTAACCATAGGACAGGTACAACTGACTTGACCATCCCAGAAGTAGACCAATTATNAAAAAGGAAAGGTCACAAAATTAGAACAACTTGGCATAAAGTATTTGACCATCGGCCTATTCCTGATGGATATATCTAGGAATTCAAATATCTAGGAATTAACGATAAAATCCTTTACCATGGTCAAATAAACAAGGAAAAATGACTAAAGAATATCTCAGGCTAGTAAGGAAAATGTGGTCAACTGGACTGTTTGACTCTTACCAAGAAATTGTACACAGTAGATTCCCGTTACCTATTGTTATGCTAACCATAGGACAGGTACAACTGACTTGACCATCCCAGAAGTAGACCAATTATAAACCTTTACAATTTTGGGGCGAAGGGGGCTATTAAACTGGAATTCTTGAGCAATTGTTGTTTGTGAAGTATTTGAAACACAGAGGGAAAATAGACTCAGAAATAAGATAAGTAGTAACAAGAAATGTCAATTGTGTAAAAAGGATATTGAGAACACGAACCACATCATCTGCTCTTGCCCTGGAGTGTCTTTCTCTTATTGTCGACCACTCCAATTTGATGCGGTAACCAAGTAACCAGGTACCTACTAGAGAGAATCTTCAACAAAAATAACTCTCACAACAAAAACAATAACAGGAATGACAAAGAATATGTTCTACAAATTGACGAAAGAGAGTGCTGATGCTATCTTTTCATCAAACAACAACGAAATCTCTTAACAAAAGACACATGTTCTCATATGGTCCAGTGGACAAAAAGTACGATAAACTGTTGAATTAAGTTACCCTGGAGATTCCCTGTGTTTTGGGTTATGAGCTGTTAAAAAATTTTGTTTGGTGATCCAGATTTCTGTAGCGATAGAGTTCAGTTTAAAGCTGGATTTAAACAGGGTTTGTTTTTTTAGAGGTGGAGATACGTTTAACGGTAAGTGACAACATAAATTTGATTGTTTTGGGGGCAGTAAGAGTGGGAACCAATTAAACTCTATCAGATGATCCATAATTCCGGATAACCGGCATTCAGATAAAGGGCAGTGGATTGTACTTTGTTCATGCCAAACAACATTTTATAACAATGTTTTCACAATGGCCATCTTGATAAAATAAAGTATTCTAAAGCAGTTCATATCTGTTGATTAAACTTATAAGATTAATTTTATCACTATTTCTTTTACCATTTATTTACGATTTCTTGTTTACACTATCAAGTTCTTTTACGATGGAGACGAAAAGGATAATATTTCCTGGAACCATTGCACTGTTGAAAAGAGCAAGAAAACAAAATAAAGTGCGATAACGCACAAGTAAGACATAGGTAGTGGTAAGACGATCCAGTACAAATCAATCATAAAACTGGGTTGAAAAAAAGCGGCTTAAGGATCAAAGAAGTACAATATAGGATGACGATAACGAAAAAATATATCAAAATAAATGAAAACATTACCCCAAACACAATGGTATCGTGGCATTCACGACAAGGAATTTATTCAAGAGATTAATCTAATTTCAAAATTGGTGGAAACATGTTTTGTTCGTGAGGTCTGCTCTTTGTTTTCACTGGTTAAAAGTTCTACAATTAATCTTACATAGTGAACGTGTTCAACAAATACGATTTATCGTAAAAGCCTTTAAGATTAATCTTATTTAAAAAATTTTCAGGTTTGTCTTTTAAAACGAATCTTATAGAATTTGGTGTAAGATTCCTGTGGATTTGTTATAACATTTCTGCTTAGTTTATTCCTGTCCAACCTGATGCCCATTCTTACTATATATTTTTGAATGAAAAAGCAAGTATGATATTTTCTACTGTATTCTTCTACGTGTAGGCGCACTCTACTGATGCCTAATCAAAATGCGGGGGTGTCTGGTTGGTTTAAACATAATATAATGAGAAGGTGACTCAAAAAGTAATGTTGTTTGGTTTATTGCAGTAATAATTTCCAACACAGGAATATGTACAGCAGATTAGGATGAAGCTCGTCATTTAGGGAGAACATCCCTAGCCATCATCATAGTCACTGTTTTTCCCAACAGCAATATTCTACCTTGAAATAAGGGCATGAATTCCTGCTACATAAAATTAAATTGACTGTTTTTGAGCTACCCCTTAATTCCATTTTCTCTTCCTTATCACTGACGTGATGTTTTCGTCTCAAATTTTCTTTGAGTAATCGATACACCTTTCTTACCATGGAGAAAAGGAGGGACCGTAGGACAGAACCAACCAATGTAAGCTATTCGGCTTCTGCTCTTCTTTCAATCGCAGCATTCACAAGGTTTTCAGCATGACGGGCTAAAGTGATGATGCTCTGAAGGAGACATTTCTGTTGACTATAGAGAGAATGCGGTAAAATTGTCTATCCGGATGAGATGAGTTCCCTAATAATATTGACTTGCAAGTATGGTCTCACACGTCGTATTTGGGCTCCAAGCCTCGTTAGGGTCAAATTGTAAACTTCCGAGGTTATAGTTTTCCTCTTGCCAAAAAGCAGTCATAATGGCACCTTAAGTATTTCAAACGACAATCAGTATGATTTTTCTGGTTGACTTTTCAGGTTTTAATTTTTTCGGCTTCAGAGAATTAGAGTGACTCAATTCCATCGTTGTCCCTTTGATTTCGGTTCATGCTGATGGATCCTTGTTTTTTGATACCTGGAACGTTCCTTTTAAAAAACCCAATTGATTCAACAATTACAAGCATATCCATGGCTCATTCCAATATTTTCTGCCAACTCCTCGAGAGTTGAAAATTGTGAACTTTGTGGCTACGTCTCAAGAGATACTTCTCCCCGTCGTCAGGCTACTGAAGTGACTAGGTACGGCTGTATTATACTTTAGCAATGCGGACCTAGGTGTAGATGGGGATCAAGTTACACCATACCTAAGTTGTGTATGTTGCGTTTCTTTTTTTATTGCTGGAAGGCATTTCTCTGGAAGGGCGTTGGATATACTGTTGATGTGATTGCTATGCTGTAAGGAAAGGATTGTTTATTTTATTTCTCTTGTTGTTGTGTTGATTTCGTTGTGTGTAATCCTTTTATTGTCCCAGCCAAGGGTGACATCTTGTGTTCAAGTATGTTCGACTATTTCATGATGCTTGGTGTCACCTGAACAACTCTCTTGTGTTCGTTTTTCCTTTGGCCTAAGGAAAGCTTTGATTCGATAAAGTGGGAGGCAGGACAGTCCTTACACTGCAGTCTGTAAACTACATTGTTCCTCTCTTCAAACGGGACTGTGTTCTTTAGTTTTGACAGAATCTTCCTCAATGTGGATGTAGTGAAGAAGGACTTCTACATTTCAGAGCTTCCTTATCTTCATGGTTAGGTCCAGTGGTTTTATGTTAGGCTCTCTGGACATCCTCAGCATGGTTTTCATTAGATAAGAGAGCCTCCTGAAGGTGTTTTTCTTCCTTTCTAAGGTCATATGGGTTGGTAATAATGGTTATTTTTCTTCCAAACGGAGTGGTGATGAGACTATTACGAGCTGAGACTGGATGGTGTGATGCATTACGAAGGTACTGGTCAGCGTGAGTTGGTTTCCTGTAGATGATAACAGAAATGCTGGAATTTGCTTACCTTGTTACTGGGACATCCGGAAAGGGTATTTCTCTTTTTTCTTCTCCCTCCATGGTGAATATGATGTTTGGGTGTAGGCTCTTGATGGTCTCAAAAAACCTTTTAGGTAATCCTTTTTGATGATTGCAAAGACATCGTCGACGTATCTTTCCCAAATCGCTTGACCCTTGGTCCGCTGGTGATAATGCAAGAGTTATGGACCTATCAACTCTGGTAAGAACATCTGCTTTTGCGTTATTGTCAGGGTTCACAGAAGTAGACGAACGGGCAGAACGGAATATATAGGCTAAGGTCCCAGTCTTCACCTTCTGTCATTCAGACGAGAGACCCTACTGTGCATATTGCTATAGTCCAGTGGTTTCCAACCTTCTTTTCTATGGAGCCCTTTTACGTTATTTTAAAAAATAATGGAACCCCTATTTAACCTGAAACACGTATTGAAAAATGAATTTTTTTAACAAAATACCTTGAATGGGATAAATGTTTCTGTTTTTGTTGGAAATCAGTATTCTCTGAAAGTTTTGCTTCGATACTTAGTTTTCGTGCTAGCATAACTAGAAAATCCTGATTTACACAAAAAATCTGTTGCAAATGGCAAATATTTTTATGCTTGTTTAGATGTTTCCGTATACTCTCAAATAGGTTCGCCCAGGGATATATCTAAAGGCACTTCTTTACATCTGTTCTTTAACTAAGTACCAGAAATAATTTCTATTATTTTTATAATCCTCTGCTGGAAGCGCCTTTGACTTTTCTGTTACTCTGAATGAGCTTTGTACCCAATAATGGTCTTCGTACTCCATATTTGGAAAGTACTCAGTAAGAGATTCTGATAAATTGTTAAGATGATTTTTAATTTCACCGAGGGAGTTTCTGTATCTAATTCCTCTTCGAATTATTGCAAAAATTCAGTAAGAAATGGAAAACAGTCATAATTATGATGCTCTACATTTGTTGTTCAGTGCTGCCATTTACATAATGAAGATACTATGGTATCTTGCGTTCTAAAAATGTTTCTTCCTTTCCTTTGTAGGTGTAGACATGTTTTATTCATTTTTTTATAAAAAGAGAAGACTCTTAAGGAAAAAGAATCAAATAATGGAAGAAGTTGAGAGAAGTGAGTGCGACTGTTTGCGGTAGGAAAATAACGATATGTCTGATAGTCACGATAAACACAACAGTTTCAAAATCGTTTCTGATGTGTGGCTAAAGAAGCAGAGCTTAGAAAGGTAGACAGGAAAGCCCTCATGACAGCTAAAATGCGCCATTTTTACCTCTGACACTGGGTAAATAAAAATATTGGGAGGTTTGTTATGGTTTCCGAAATCAGCACCAAATTGAGAGAGTCAAGGCTTAACTGTTTAGAGGTGTATTGAGGAGAGAGGAAGAAAGCGTAATTAACCATGCATTTCTACCACTGGTCGCTTGAAAGTGAAGTAAAGGAAGGAAGAAGATCAGATTACGGGACATAGTAGAGTAAGTCATGTTTACTCTATGAGTAAGGGTGACGCCATGCCTTGTGGTTAGAACTCTTTTGAACGGACGACTTAGGCTGATTGTTTGAAAAGAGAGGAAAATTGCTCGGGGCAAACTAACATGGAGAGACTAACTAAAGGATAGTTGTAGGGGAAGTTCAATAAGAGGTGCCAACTACTTTTCATGGAAACATATTTTAGGACCAACGAGTCAAGACTGATTAATTATTCTTTGAATGAAAAAATGTTGTAACCGCTTGTAAAAATGTTATCAAAGAGGCAATTAGAATTGGTCATTCCTCATTGCACATCAGGAGCCTCTGAATATTTCAAGGGGAAAAAGAATTAACATCAGAAAAGTATGACTTTCAAAATATACAGTAACTGTAAGTATGATAGCATTAAAGAATACAATGAACAGTGTATTTGATTATTTCAGAGAAGATGCTTATTTTGATCGGATCACAACAGGTAATACTGTAACTGTTTATGTGATCTTATCAGAGAATATGGTAAATATGCTTCAAGTACACAATCAATGAGCACAGGGCGCTTACAAAATTATCAGAAAACTAGTTGCTTTTAATTGAAAGTAATCTTAGAATATTATAGTGGTAGATTTACGTACTGTCAAAAGAACGTTAAGTACATATAAAAACACAATAATTTTGAATGTACTAGCAACACTGAGCACGGTTAATGCACATATATGTACATGAAGAGAACCATAGAATACGCTAGCTGTTTAGTTCAAAGGGAATGTTCTATCTACCTATCTATCATCTATCCATCTGTGTGTCTGTTTATCTATTGGTCTATCAATGACTGATGATGAATGTAATCAAAATGTTCCTTTATCCTTAATGCTTCAAGCACTGATTGTTATGCAATCTTTTACAGCCTACATCATAATAAGCTTGAAAAGTTACCTTCACATTTTTATCAGATCCTTTTCGCATGGGACGGAAAAGAAGAGCAATTATAAACGGCGATTATATACTGAACAAAAACCTAGGTCATCACAAATACCCCTTGCTGTGTTCTGAGTAGTACGAAGCAAAAACTGTGAGGTCATTTGGCCATTAGTGAGTGTAAAAAATCAAGTCAATTGCCTTAATAAAAATGCTGGTTTTGAGTCTTTAGAAAAAATCGAGTCATTAATTTATGTCTCGGATCGTAAACATACAATTAAATATTTCATTGTACGTATCCTTTTTAGTTAAAAAGTTTAAAGGGATTAATAGCTTTTTCTTTCCTTTAAATCAACCTCTTTTCAAATACTTTTGAGTATTGGTTTGATAATACAAAATGTGATTTTAGATCACGAAATAGGGTTCTTAACTCCTACAGAAATATGGATTTAAACACCAGAAAGATGTAAATATCTACCAGTGTGTTGGTTTAAAAGATTGCAGTATACAAATGCTGCAATCATTTGTAACTAAGGTAATAGGATAATAGGGTAATATTGCAAGTCAAAGCGAGAAGTGTTCTCTACTAGTTGTATAGTACACAAAAGACAACCAACGGATAGAGCGAAGAGCTGATCTAGAATGCAGACAAGAGAAAACATTAGATATCCCAGGGCATTAGCCGGTGACTGCAAGGAAAGGAGCAGGTCAGGAATACAAAAAGCAGAGGAGGGTTGATGGCAAACCAACACTGCTAATTCACTTAAGATAGGGTACATAACTGGTTAAATTATGGATGCATAATTGCTACAAAAGCTTGACTTGTTACACAATCAAAAACATTTTATGTGAAAACCAAAATATTGTAATAAGAATACTTTAAAACCTTTCCATGAATGAAATGAAGTGGGAAGAAAAAGCTATCGCTTTATACCTAAATGAGGTAAAAAATAAATAGCCTTCATTCCATACGACATAATCGGCGTCAACACATACACCGTCTTTTGCACGATCAAATATTTATCAATCTATTTAAACCTATATTACTTCTTAAATACAGTTGAATCCCGGTGAGTCGTACCCCGAATAAGTCGGACTTTCACTGCTTTTTCAGTGCCTTGGATTTTCCGACCTATGTCAACTGAAATTACTTCGCTTAAGTCGTACCCCGACTAAGTCGGACTCTTGCTCAGTCGTACCAAATTTCTCCGTCCCCTTGGCCAAAATACTTCCCTTCACTCGGATTACCCACTCAATTTCTCGAAAAGCAGATTCTATTGTTCGAATATTTAAAAGTTTTTATGGAGATATAGTAATCAATGAGGACAAGTCATCCTGTTCATAATCTTCAATTCGCGTCGTACAGGTAGATTGACTACAAAAAAGAAAAATTATTCAAATTTACTGATCTGAGAAGTACTAGATTCAATTTTTCGCAAAAGGATAGCTCTGAGGAAGATGACCCCTTCGCTAAACTGAAAAAGTCACTCGATCAACTTTTACAACACGATAAGGATTCATTACTCAAGATTTTAATTCTAATAATCTTCTAAAGGTTGATGATAATGTTTCAGTAATAGAAGGTGTGATGAAGATGAAGGATGAAGAGATATGTAAGAGTCCTCCTAAATTCAAATGGGACTTAATCACTCCAAGAGACCGACGACAATTGTCGAGTTCTTCATAAAGCAGGAGAAAGGTAATTGTTTTAATTCCTTGATCAAGGACAAGGAATTTCTACTTATGTGCAATCTGTGTTAAAAAAGGTGTTAACAAAAGTGAACAAAAGTGTTATTTTTGAAGTTCACGTTTTTGCTTGCACAGTATTTCCTCTTTTTTATAAACCCTGTTTTTTAAAATATTTTTAAACGAGGAAATACCGTAATCCTTTCTGAGGATAAAGTAGAACAAACTTGATTAAAGACAATATGTGTGGCTATCTGAAGGTCAAGTTTCAACACTTAGGCTCATAGTGTTTAACTTTGAACACAACATTCGTAATCTTTTAGTTGATCGAGTTGTCTTTGTCCTTTTGTCCCACCTGTCGAGGATTTCACAGTCAAATCAGCTATTATAAGACTTAGCTTTCCTACAAAGTCAATTACTTCAATAGCATCATTAAAGTCATCATAATAGTGACGATGTCCTTTAGTGCAATGAATAGAATTAATATTGCAGGTCGTCATATTTAATGTCTTGGTCGAAATTTGGGGATAATCTGCCGCTACTTTGTCTTTGCAGACATAATTTTTCAATTGTTTGAAAAATGATTTTCGAAGTTTAAGGAGGCGAGTTGGGAAAAGCTTGATCTCTTTGGAACTTTATTTATTATTATTTATAATTGTGATTTTGAAGGAGCAATAAATTTGAAAGCATGTCTATGTAATAATGATTGAAATGTTGAAGCGGGGATTTCGTTAAAGTCTTAGCAAGTTAATAAAATTTTGTACAACCAAGTCCAAGGAGTTTATGAAATTCGACATCGTCATTTGTATTGCCACCAACAGGATTAATAATATATTTGCATTTATCATTAGGATTACAATCTTTGCCATAAATTAACCAAGGTGTCGCTCTCTATGGGCTATGTATATTAGTGATCTTAACACTAACACCTAGCTTTAATCTTTTTAAGATTTAGTCCATTAGCATTCTCGCTTGTCATGGTCTAGTCAATTTCATTCTTAAATTACACAGGCCAACTATAAAACCTTTTTTTCTATTGTTTTGAAAAAGGAGGTCATTTTATTCTAATTCGGGCGTGCTGATTCCAAATATGCAATGAGAAAAGCCCATCTTTTCAGGTTTTTCAGTTATTTTTTATGCTTTGTTTCTTAAAATAGTGGCAAAAATGACTATTTTGCATTATATTTGTTCAAACTTGTTGCTGGTAATATGCATTACAAAATGTACTTAAGGTTGTTTTTACCATTATTTATTCCCGTTTAAACAGTTTTGGTTGAATTATCCTGTTCAGTATCCATTACTTTCCTTACTTTCTGCTTTTACAGGGCAAGGACATCTGGGATCTTCTTTGTGAAGGCGAAAGTGAAAGTCACACAGAAACAAGGACAGGTTTCATAGATGTGTATTTACAGTTTGTAACCTGTGATCTGTTATTGGTGAGAGGTGTCAATTTGGTTGCTGTCATGTCTTCTGTGAGAAGAAAGTGCTTAAACAATCCATATATATTTTGTTACATCTCTGGTAATTTTACCTTGGTGAAGCAAAGGATGAAAATTACAGAATTTGTAAAACGGGATTATCTTGCCCATTTCAAGATTAAACTTGGAAATCAAGATAAGCCGTGAGCACCTCACATTGCTTGTAAAACTTGCATCGAGTCGTTAAGGCAATGGGCTGCCGGAAAACGAAAAAAATTGCCATTTGGAGTTTCTATGGTTTAGAGAGAACAGAGGAATCATTCCGATGATTGCTATTTTTCCCTGGTTAATGTCTCCTGCTTCAATGCAAAGAATAAACACCACCTTGAATACCCAAATTTATACTCTGCAATGAGGCCCTTACCCCATTCCACCGACATTCTAGTACCTCTTTATGCCAAACTTCCAGAGCTTTCAGACGACGAGAATTCGAATCTACCTGAGGAGACTCGCTTCACCGATCTTGATTTTCCACAGCCATCGTCGTCAACATCATTTTCAAGATTTTCTCAACACGAGTTATATGATCCAATTCGTGATTTAGGGCTTTCAAAGGAATCATCCGAATTTGTTCGTTAAGATGGAATGGAAAACTACTATTACTCCAAGAAATCAAAATATCTGTCTATCGCAAGAAAGAATCCGAATTTTTAATGTTTTTTGCTTCGAGAAAGGACTTTGTTCATTGTGTTGACACAGAAGGCCTTCTGCGCACTATGGGTGCCTCACAGTATAATCCTAGCGAATGGAGACTTTTTATTGACAGTTCAAAACGAAGTTTGAAATGTATTCTCCTTCACAATGGAAACAAATTTAGTGCTGTGCCTATCGGCCATTCAGTCCATTTGAAGGAAGAATAGTAAAGCATTAAAATGATGACGGAGATGCTCAACTACAATCTTCATAACTGGATAATTTGTGTGGACCTTAAAATGATTACTTTTCTCCTTGGTCAACAGAGCAGCCACAAAAAGTATCCATGTTTTCTTTGTTTATGGGACAGTCGAGCTGAGGGTGCGCATTGGATAAGGAAGGAGTGGCCATTGAGGGAAACTTTATGCGTGGGATCGCAAAACATCATAACTGAAGCGTTGGGCAATAGGAATAAAATTATTTCCCTTTATTGCATATCAAACGTGGGGTTATGAAGCAGTTTGTTAAAGCATTAAATAGAGAAAGCAATTGTTTTTACTACATTTGCAAAAGGTTCCCGGGTCTGAGTAATGAAAAGATTAAAGAGGGAATATTTGATGGGCCCAAATTCGAAAGTTGGTGAAGGACAATCACTTTATTACCACAATGTCAGAAATTGAATTAAGGGGCTGGTTGGCCTTCGTAGATGTAGTTAAAAACTTTCTAGGTAACACTAAAAGCCCTAACTACACATATTATTAACAAATTGTTAGAGAGCTTCCAAATTTTAGGATACAACATGATCATCAAAGTTCATTACTTGCACAATCACCTGGATGATTTTCCTGATAATCTTGATGCCATAGGCGAAGAACAAGGTGAACACTTTCATCAATATATAAAAGTGATGGAAGAGCGCTATCAAGACAGATTGGACATCCACATGATGGTTGATTACTGCTGGTCAATAAAAAGAGAGAGTCCCACCAAAAAGCATTCTGGGAAAGCCTGTAAGAGAAAATTCGTGTGCTCTGGGGGATGTATGTAAAATATTAGTAAATAAAAATAGATTTTGAAAATTAATCAATGAGTTCTCACCTATTAAGCCTATCTTAAGAATAAAATTCAATTTCAGAATAATTTTTCATCCTTTCAACTAGATTGTGGCATAATTTTAACAATTAAAAAATCTTCAATGATTAAACAATGTGACGTGATAGAGAAAAATGGATTGCATTCTTGAAATCGGCGTGCCCGTTTTATATACCGTAATTACTCTAATTTAACGCGGATTCTAATTAACGCGGATTGGCAAGAATGGCCAAAAGTTTGTAATTAATCGCCTCTAATTATTAATGCGAATCATAAATTTCAAGCATTTAATTTGCCTCTAATTTAACCCGGATCTGAAAATTTTAAGAGAATAAACACTGGTTTCTCTTTGTGAAAATATATATTTCGATGTTAATTGAAGTATTCATCTACGAAAAAGGATCATCATCTTTATCATCCTCAGCATTAAGGCTTTCCTGAGCCTTTTCCATACATTTTTGGAAAAATTCTCCGTTACGAACCCTTTCAGGGTCCGAAGAAGTTTTTCCACAAACTTCGAACGATTTTTTCACCATTTCCTTGTCCTGGGCAAGATAGTCGTATCCTTCTTTGACCCAGTCAACCACCTGCTGGCGAGTTGGCACCGGAATTTTGTTGTTACTGCTATTTCAATCAGAAAAACTTTCAACAACAGTTGAAACGTACTGGACCCAACATTTTCTTTGAAAGGCTTGTTTAGGCATACATCCATCGGCTAGCACTTTGAAGTACACACGGCTGGTACCTGCAAAATGTCAGAATTACTTTCCAATAATTGAGCTTTGATTCCATCAGTCAAATAACTGGAGAAAGCATCAGGAATTTTTAAATCGCGAATAGTTTTATCAGTCTTTCCTTTAAGGATTACTATTGGTGGAAGCATTTTCCCGTCTCCTGTAGCTGACAGAACGATCGTCAGATGTTTCTTCTCGCTTCCTGAAGAGCGAACTATAGACTCTTTCTCGCCTTTTTGTGTAATGCACTTTGTTGGAACCATGTCAAAGAACGCAGGTGTCTCATCCATGTTACCAACCATGGACAAAGGGTACTTTGCAATACGCATGAAACCCACAGCATCCTCGTAAAATTTGCTGAGAACGTTTTTCAACTGTTTAGGGAGTTTCTGGCTGATCGAAGTACGAGCACGAAGCGACAATTTGTGTCGAGAAAAAACCTTTTGAGCCGACCCCCTGCTGACAACGAATGATGGGTTGTGAGGTTGAATCACATGCTTTGCTTTTTCTCGAAAGCTCATTACTGAAACTGGAAAATGCAAATTTCTTAAAACCAAAATCCACTTTAGCAGTTCATTTTCTAATTCAGAAGGATAGGATAGCGGTCTACTAGCTCCTGGAAGATTACATTTACTGGATAACTTGATATTTTCAGGTAATGGGCGGATATTGCTGACCATTCCTTGGACTGTTGTCTCGTTGATTTCGAAAATTCGTGCAGTTTCGGCAAAGTTTCCACTAACAGAATAATGCAAACGAAAATTTCTACTTTCTTCTTTTGGGTAAAACGTTTCCGTGTTTTGGAAGGTCCGTCTGGAACCAGTGTAGTAGGTGACGTGAAGTGAATTTGTAATAATTGCTCATTATGCTTTGAGAAATCTACCGTATCATTAAAGTCGTGATTTATTATCTTGGTTTGTTCAAGCTGTTCTGATGTGTAAAGCTTCATCAGTCTACCTATCGCACGTTTCTTTGGAGGAGGTGGAAGTGTTGACGTTCCTAAAGACAAAAAATAGTGAACAAGGTCGTCATAAAAGTCTATACGAAAAGCAACGAAAAGTCAAAAAGGTATAAAGAATTGTACGAGTTTCTTTTTCTTACCTCCGACATAAATAACATCATCTTTTTCACTTTCATCCACAAGCTTTAGAAAGCCAGAGATCCTCGCTTGTTTGAGTGGTACTGTTGAAACTGATCGCTTCTTTAAAAAGTTTTGCATCTTGGTTTGTTTGGCCATTTTCACAGTTGTTTCGTTCAAATAAGGCTGACGTATCGTCCTCATAACACAAATAATGCCATTCATAAAGCTTTCGAAAGTCCTGACATTCGAAAATCAAAAACGTTCGAAAATCATAAAGATAGAAAAAACACGACATTATAAAAAATGAAAGGAAAAAGTTTTGAGACCTTTTTGAAAATTAAAGAGCTGGTAAAATTTATTAAAGGAAAAATTCATTTGAAAAAGTTTGTTTTTTTGAAAAGTCAAAATGTTTCTTATTTTGCGCGGATGAATTTTTTTGACTCTAATTATAAACGCGGATTTGTGGTGTTCCAAAGTTGGTATTTAAACGCCTCTAATTATTAGCGCGGGTTGGTCAAAATACTTACATTTACCGCCGCGTTAAATTAGAATAATTACCGTGGAATCAATTTTCAAAACCAAAATAGCAAAATTGTTGTTGGGCTGTGTAATTTTTATCAGTAAATGTTTTGATTAATGTATAAAAAAGAGAGAGAATGTGTGTTTGTGTGTGTGTGAGACACACAGAGAGAGAGAGAGAGAGAGAGAGAGAGAGAGAGAGAGAGAGAGAGAGAGAGAGAAAGAGAGGAAAACACTAACAAAGCTTTACATATCATTCTTATGAAAAGGATTTGTAGCTAAGTACTGACATTTTGAAAATTGTGTGCTCTTTATGAAAGTAACTGCATAGCAAAAAAAGTTACTCCACTACAATGTGTATCTTTCGATCCTTGCAACATCAAGGCAGGAATCACAACGTCTTGAACGTCTAGATCTTTAGCGTGTAAATAATATGGCGAAAGACGAAGGTATATATACAACAACAAAAGGACCTTGGCACTATCAAACAACACATGATAAACAAAATGTCAATGGTGCGTTTAACTGGTCTTCTGTAAAACATGGGTGTAAAAGTCCAATGGCTTGAGGAAAACATATTGGATAGAAAATGACTTGATATGTCTTATGCTTTTAATGACTGATTTTAAGCGCCTAAGCATGAAAAGTAACTGACGATGTAAGGAATCAATTGCTTTTTTGTTTTATTTATGATTGCTGTATTGATTTTAAATATTGCGACAGCTAACGATTTGAAACTTGACGCAATGAAAACAAAGAAATATATGTCTCCTGTACGCTTGAATAAATATAATTCAATTTTGTCATACTAATTTCAAGATTACTTTTACCATGGGACTTGTGCATTACTTTGGTCTATAAAAATATATTATAAATAAAAGTAATAAATTAATATAAATAATAATATGTAATAAATATTTTACTGCAAAGTCAGGAACAAAGAACAGAAAAGAGAAAATCTGAGAGCATTATCATTTATTGGCACCTTATAGTGTATCACACGAGCATTTATTTATGCTAATTTAGGATAATGCAATACCTAGTATAACTGTTTGTTAGCCAGTGAGAATCGTGTTAAAAACGAGCAAAAGAGTTAAATTGAAGGAACAAATTAAACTGTAATTATGTACTTCTCAATTACAATTTTGGTCAAACGTCAGATGTAAGGCATAATATATGTATGTTTCTATACAAATAGTTTTCGAGTAAGCGATGCTCAGTTATTACCATTAAAAAGTGCTCGATGAAATTGAATCCAGAGCTAGTTATAAAAAACATAGCAGAAGGAAACTAGACTTAGTTATTCAGCTGATGAATGCAAGAACGTGAAACTCCTAAACTAACAGTCTGGTTGCTTTCTGTTTTATTGTTATATCCTTCTATCCATCAATCTATCTGTCCATCTATGTCTATTCATATATATATATATATATATATATATATATATATATGGTACATTCGATTCGGTTAACCGTATTAGAGTGCTCGATACATAAATGCAGAGCGTAATAAAAGATATAATAAGTTGGAAAGAATAAAACTCACTCGTCAGGAAATGTTTCCTGACGAGTGAGTAAAATCACGAAACAGGCTTGTCGAAATGGATAGTGTAGTTTTTTTATTCTTTCCAACTTATTATATCTTATATATATATACTCAAGCTACAGACCGTACTGTTTCGCCCTTTGTGGGTTCATCAGTGCAGCACAGAGTTTTAAATAATATTGAGTTTTTTTGTGATAGAAGTTGATGAATGTAATATATATATATATATATATATATATATATATTATATATATATATATATATATATTATATATATATATATATNGATATAATAAGTTGGAAAGAATAAAACTCACTCGTCAGGAAATGTTTCCTGACGAGTGAGTAAAATCACGAAACAGGCTTGTCGAAATGGATAGTGTAGTTTTTTTATTCTTTCCAACTTATTATATCTTATATATATATATATACTCAAGCTACAGACAGTACTGTTTCGCCCTTTGTGGGTTCATCAGTGCAGCACAGAGTTTTAAATAATATTGAGTTTTTTTGTGATAGAAGTTGATGAATGTAATATATATATATATATATATATATATTACATTCATCAACGTCTATCACAAAAAAACTCAAAACTCAATATTATTTAAAACTTCTCAGTGGCAAAACTTAAAGTTCTTAAACGTTTTAATTTCCTTCTTCGTCGGTAACGCACAATCCATTTAGATACAGTGCATATATAATCAACTACACAAAAGAAGAAGGTGCAATTAAGTAATTACAATACAAAATCCCTAAACATTAAACCCGAGAATACTATAAAAAACACAACTAATTACAGGACAAGGAATACCTTATTTTCTCTATTAAACGCCGCGGCTTTTATTGCATAATCTAACTTTTGGATGCGGTGTTTAATAGGGGGCAGCGTTTATTTCAAAATACGAGTACTTGGTTTTAGAGTGCCTGCACAACTCAACATTTCACATCAAGTAACATTCATGCGAAAATTCTTTTTGACGAACTCTTAAAGCGGGGAAAAGAATATTCATATTTATCTTTAATTATAAAAGAGTTTGTTGATAAAAAAGAAGTAAGACTCGTGTAAACTATTCGTCATTTCTTGTTTGTTCTTTTTTCTAATAAACGCTGCTTTTAAGGATACGGCTTTTAATAGAGGGTGGCATGTATTTGAAGGCGGCTTTTATTACAAATGTTTAGCTGAAAGTGCGACCTTTAATAGAGAGCGGCGTTTTTTAGAGGAAATATGGCGTACAGTTTGTCATGATACAAAGAGGATTTGGTGAAGGTAATAACGTCTGTACATACATTCATAAAAGAATAATAGAATATTAGAAAAGAACAATAGAAATTTCAAAAACAGTACAACCCCAATTAAATAAATAACACATGTACCAGCAACAAATGGAATACACAGGGTGTTGCGTAACAGAAGAGGAGTGAAGAAGATAATTCTGTATGACCTACCTGAACAAAAAAAGAAGTGATAACTAAAGAAAAAAAACAAAGGAAATAAGTAAAACGAAATAAGATGATAAACTAAAACTAATTATAGCAGGATAAATGAAAGCAAACAAACACACCAGGAGTTAAAATTAGTATAAGAATAATAATATCACCTTACAGAAATATTTTTTTAATAATTCTTAATAATTGAAAACAAAGAATACTGTATTGGATAAAGGGGGTGGAACGAAGGAATCCAAGTAAAACTATCAGAATCAACAAAAATGGAGAAATACTATCCAAGTAAATTTAACAGTTCTTCAACAATGATTCAAATAATAGCAATTGTACAAGTCCACTACTGTATGTCTGAAAGACGATTCTATAACTCAGCTATTTCACTACAACGAGAAAAATCCTGGCCAGAAAAGTGCCCGAGGCCTCAAAAATACACTCCTTACTTACACGCGAGTACGGTGGCACAGGATAGCCAACAGCAAAATTCTAAAAAAGGAAAACAAACTTTCTGACAAAAAAATATTCTCAAGGAAAGCCCTGTGTTTGTTCACATTTCCTGTGCAAGCTCTAGGAAACCCCCCCAAAAGGGTCAGCGAGTAAATTTCACAAAAGCGTAACACCGATTGGCTAACAATACTAAAGTTCAACAGGGCTGCACAAATAAACATTCTGAATCACAACACCGATGGTGTACCGACTTTATCTGAGTTAAATTGTGCATTAATAGTGCTACATGGATATAACATGAAAATACTAAGTTAAAATACAACAAAGAAAGTACGTTGGTGAGTATAAGACTCTGTTTTCTATTATTATATTACGCTCTCGCCAATGAAAGTACATAAATGACATCGTCACTGTACGCCGATGATATGAACTAGTTAAATGCAGATTAATATTTTTATGTATCTTTAATACAAAGGAACATTATCTTAAAAACTGTATTTTCTTCAGAGAGACTGCTGTCCGGGGGGAATTACCCAATAATCACAATGAAACTGTGGATACCAACTTGCTTAACATTGGAGCCCAAGGGTTGAAAGTGTCCAGCTTTTGTTGCCAGAAACTATCACGTATTCTATCCCAACTAGTCTATCAATTATTTGAACTCGAATGTCCTAATATTTATATATATATATATATGTATGTATGTATGTATATATATATACTGTCTGCAGATTGAGTATTACGCTCCCTTACGAAAGTTTGGTTGAGCACTCTATCTGAGATTTGGGAACCTGTTGTTAGCGTAATGCAATGCTCACTGCCCATGCGTGGTTTGAGCACTCTGACAGGATCCCACAATAACTCTTCAGGCTGTGTTTGCCCCGGCAATATGGCCAGAGAGTTATGTCTCAGAACCTCTGTGCTGCACTGACGAGCCCACAAAGGGCGAAACAGTACTGTCTGCAGATTGAGAATATATATATACATATATATATATATATATATATATATATATATATATACACGTTCATTAATTATAGTTAATGAATAAGTGTTGCTTCTAGTTGTTCTTTGTGACCAGAGTGCGGCAGCCTCGTTTCTCTGTTCCCAAATCCTGCTGGCCAAATCCTTCTTTGGATAGATTACCAATGAGTTTTGCATCCCTTTTTATGAAAACTCTACAAAGGAGGCTAATCTCCTCTGCATGTTAAATTCCCAAGAGAAGTATCACTGTAGTTGCCGACTTTTAAGGAAATAACGATTCGGAAGTCGTTATTTTATAAAAATGATAATTCCCCAGTTTCCATTTCATGAAAATGATAATAATTCCCCGATTATTATTGCACAAAAATAATAAATAAAACCACAGAAATATTCAACATACCTTTTCGTCGAATAGAGAACTATGAAGATATGTCATCGATTCGTCACGTCGTTAATTCCACTGTACAAATTATCACTTATTTTAGTTGACTTTTAGAGCACACGCGAGTGAACCCTACATTTCCGGAATAACTTTTAATCGTCATTTGTTTTAAAATACGTTTTGGAGAGGCTCATTATTTACTCGAAAAAGCAGTATTTACCTGTAACTCTCCTGGCCATTAACTTAAGTTGAATAATTAAATGGAAAGCATATGTGTGTCTGCTTTATCTGAGGACTTTACCATGCTCTGTCGGCAGCTGGAGAATAATTTGACAGGGGTTTGAAACACTTTATCGTGGTTGTTAAACTCCCAGATGACTTTCCCTTTATCACAAAAGATTGATGACTGTATTTTACCATCGAGACTGAACAATTAACAAGTGACGTGTTTCTGGTATATTACTGGGTATACCCGAAATACGAAACTGTGGCGTGAAATTCTGTCACCTGTCAAAAGGCCAATGGAGTTGCAGTTGAGTTAAAAATGTACAGAGTTTTCTTTTAAGAAAGTTTTTACTTCACCACTGCCTGTTCCCTCACCTCTCCAATCATTTTGATCTGTATGCCATACCATATCCTTCCAAAGGCTGTTTTCGAGCATCGTGTTAAGAACAATAGGGTAACAAGCGTGTTTTAGCAAATTATTTACTCATTTTGCCTACATTTACTGACAGTCGCAAAGGAAATAAATAGTAGTTTTGACGTTCTGGTGTATTCTCATGTCTGTTTCAGTCAATCATCCTTGTTTTCGTAACTTTTCCAGAATGTAATACCGCCAGAAGTGAAAGCAGTTACTTATTTTGACTTGTTCTAGAAAGGTTCGATTTGTTTCACGTCATGATTGTAATTTTGATTCGATTTTTTATTATTGGTAAACGTTTAAGTGTTTGTAGTAGTTGTTTTGGCAACAACAGAATGATTGAATGACGCAGCAGTAGTTTTTGTTGTTTTTCATCATTAGAAGTAGCGTTCCCATTATTTATAGTGACTGTCTTAGCAGCACCAAGGTTCTTTCTACTACAATGATTGCTGGATCCGTTTACTTCGGATAGAATTTCAAATTTTTGTTTGGTAAACGGTAAACTTGCAGTCAACGTCATTTAATTTTTCGACCCCAGCAAGATTTGACGCAGGGAATTGCAAACTCACGATGGTATAAGGAGGAATTATTACCAAATTGTTTCCACAAACAAGTCTTAAAGGATAAAAGGGGAATAAATAACAATTTCATTTAAGGAAAATGCAATAAAACTAAAGTCACTGTAGTCTATAACAAGGTTTCCAATGCAATGCCTCTGGAATAAAAGTTGTTTCCAACCTGAATTTTGGATGGGTTCCGAAAAATAAGTAAGTACCTCTTTATTATCATATATTGATGTTTGGCAAAATGTAATGTCAAAAATTAACTCGGGATTTGATTTTTTCTTCGTATCACTGCAACTAATTTTGGAAATTGTTAATTTCAATATTTGAGTTTCTCTTTTGCAGGTTTTTTTTTGACAAATATAAGCTTTCGTGAAACACCGATTCTCATCAGGTAAATTTTTTTTAAATTTCGAGGTAAAAACCGATGCCCAGAGTCCAGGTCATTTTAAATTGCTTGTTAACAGTACAGTCACTACCAAAAGTTTAAGACCACTCATGGAAATACGTAGATTTCTCGGTATGAGATCGTATTGCATCATCCTACTGTTGAGATTGCATCATACTCATTGTTTGCGCTCTGGTCGCTCAGTACACGTTCTTTAACACTGCGGACATCTGAATCGATTTTACTTTGGAATTTTTTTCACTTTTTATACTTCTTATTGCTACAGAAATGGGTCGAAAAAAGTCCCTTAGTGAAGTTCAAAGAGGTCAAATTGTTGCTCTGCATAGAGAAGGACTATCTGAAAGGAATATTTCTACGAAATTGAAAGTCAGCAAAACTGCAGTCCACCAAGCAGTTAAAAAGTATCAGCAGTATGGCTGCTACAAAGACTTACATCGGAGTGGAAGGCCAAGAAAAACCACTGTAAGATATGA